>JAIXMP010000071.1:0-95226 GCA_025677815.1 Phascolomyces articulosus | reverse complement strand
AATGCACTAGCTCTATATTTGCAATTGTCAAAATCTATTTTTTTTACTATGTTTTTTTTCTAGGGTTCCCTATAGTTTGGTTTGGTTCATTCTTCTAAGGAATTGACTGAACTGTAATTTGAAAGAATCAAACCAAACTAAACTTTATAGGAGCTGAGGAACTATAGGCAGAACTAAGAACTGAAAACCAAGAATTTAAATATATATAAAGAGATATAAATGTATAAATGAAACCTATATATTCAAATCAATAAAGGCAATAATTGCTATAGACTACTATAAAATATAATAAAAAATATTTTGAAATTGATATCTTTATTATGAATAATATTTTAAATTATGCTATATCTTATATATACTAGGTCAAAAAAGTATTCTAATAATTGATACTTTAGTACTTTTTTTATTATTATATATGCTATAGTAATCTGTTTCCTTTTATATTTAAATATATATTACTTTAATATATTTTCTTACTATATATAGTATTATAAGATGATTAGTTAAAATATAGTGGAGTTATTAACTTAATAAATTGAAGAAGCATTAAAACACTTTTTTGAGGTAGTAGTTAAAATACTTTATTATATATATATTATTAAGAAATCTAATAGTTAGTCTATAACCTATTAGTTTTTATAATAGCTTCAACTCTTCTAGGCATGGATTTAATATATTTTTGATATACTTTATTTGAAATGCTATACCAATATTCTCCTATTCTATCAAAGAGTTCATCTTTATTAGAAGCATGAGTTATATAGTTTGTATGCACTATTTTTTTAAGTTTATCCTAAAGGTTTTCAATTGGATTAAGGTCTGGTGACTATAGTAGCTACTCTATATTCTTAAATTCTTAGTTGTTTAGCTAATCCATTATAATTTTTGACTTATGTTTTAGGTCATTGTCTTGTATAAAGGTAGTTTCAGTTATATTCATATTATAGTAGTTTAAGGAGTTTATTAAATCAGTTTATAAAATATTAAGATAATCCTCCTTTTTTATATTTTTATCACCAATATCACATATATAGCTAATACTATACAAAGAGAAGCAGCTCCAAACTATTAGGTAACCTCTATCATTTTTACTTATTTATCTTATATAATTTCTTATAATCTTTGCTTTTAGATCATACTATACATATAGTATACTATCAGAACTAAATCAATTAACTCTTGTTTTATCAGACTATATAACCTTTTTCTAGTCTTCAATTGTCTAATCCTTATGCTTCTTTACCTAGGCTAGTCTTTTTTTCTAATTATACTACTAATTAATAGCTTCTTTAACTTTTTATATACTTTAAGACCACCTTGTCTTAGGGTATTACAGACTGTTTTAGGACTCACAGCAACCCCATGATATTGCATTAAGTATTTAGAGCCTTAGGTAGTATTGGTAATACCTGAAGACTTGAATTTTCAAACTAAAAGCTTCTTTAAATAGTGTTTCAACTTAGAGGGGTGGCTATTTTTTACAATTTTTAAAAGAATTAGTAGATATTTTCTGATCCTTACTACTGAACCTTAACCAATAGATACTAAATGAGCAGCAATATATGTAGAATATCCCTCTTGAAGGTATTTAATAACTTGCTCTTGCTTAGCTTTACTAAGTGGTTTCATTTTGATCTTTATATAATGTTTTAATAACATCATATTATAAAAAAGTATATAAAAATAATAAAACTTTCCAGAAAAGTAAAGAAAAGTAAAGAAAGAGTGTAAATAATAATAAAAACTTTGATCTAGTATTAAAAAAGTTTATTTTGTAGCTTAAATGTTCAGCTATATAGTTATGGTCAAAAAGGTATTCTAATGCCTCTTTAATTTATTATATTAATAACTCTGCCATATTTCAACCAATCATCTTATAATACTATATATAGTAAGAAAACATATTAAAGTAATATATATTTAAATATGAAAGGAAACAGATTACTATAGCATATGTAATAATGAAAAAGTACTAAAGTACTAATCATTAGACTTTTTTGACCTAGTATATATTAATTATTTTATTAAGACTATTTAATATTCTTATTTTATATGAAATATTATATTAAGGTATAAATAAAATAATGATTAGATTAGGGATAAAGTAGAAGAGAAGGCAATTAGTAAATAAAGTATATAGATAACTAAGGTAAGGGTTTAATAAAATATATAAAAAAATAATAGAGTTAATAAGAGAAACTAATAAGTATTATAGAATAAATATAATAAAAGGAAAAGGTAAAAAGGCAAAAAGCTTATAAATGTGATGAAAAGAAATTATATGTGAAGTTGGAAAAAACGTAAGCAGGCTAGAGAGTGGCTACAGTGTAATTACGTAATATTGTGATATTTAGAAAGTGTACTATGTAAATAATTATTTGTGAATAATGAAACTTGAAGATTGTAGACAGATTAAGAAAAATAAAGTGGGTAATTAGATTTATATAGTTTCGAAAGAGATGTGATGCGATTACTTCCGTTTTAAAATTACGTAAACACGCTAGGCAAATCGATGGGCAATACATCTGAATTGAGCTCTCCGGAAAATTTATAATTTTTCGGATATTAAACTCTAATATAATGTTAACTTTGATTCATTGCATTTTTAGAATTTTCGAGGGGTCATATATAAAAATTGTAATTTTTCGATTTTTATGATTTTTGATATTGCAGCGTGAATTTTAAGTATTTTTAATCACATTTTTGCAATTTATATTTTGAGTGTGATTTTTGTATTGTTTTTATTAATATAAAAACAATTCAAAACTGATTTTTCAGTTTTTAATCATTTTCTTGCCTATTTTACGTATTTTAAACAATTTTGTCTTTATTCTTTTGTTTTTTATTATTTCAGTGGAAATTTTCGCAATACTTTTTAGAATTCACTGAATTTTTATATATTTTTTGACTTTTTGAAAAAAAGCGTAGTATTAAATGTTTGACGGATAGATAAATAGTTCTTCCGACAGGCAAACAGTTTATGCAGTCTCCTCTATATAGTTTACTTTTTTTGAGCTCCATTATGCTTAATTGTTCAACCACATCATATGACCTAGAAAGCAGCCACTTCAGTAACAGTATATAACAAACTTTATTACTTTAATACAGTATTTCCACCATCAATTAGACATTTTTTTGAAATTATTGGTCTGAATTTTAAAAATTTTGGTCACTGTTTGGTACCTCAATTGGTCATTTGTTTGAAAACTAATTGGTCACTTTCTGAAAATCCATTTAGTCACTTTTTATAAAATTCATTTAGTTATTTCTTTTATATAATTCTCAAATAATGATTAAAATGAGCATGTTTATGTTTTTCAAAGATGGTGCTAGTAATCTTTTTAATGAACAGGGTCAAGAAGCACCTTCTTATGTTGAAGAGAAGTTGTTTTGATGAATAAATAGGATATTATATTTATAACAATTATATAGTATTTAAAAATTATTTTATAGATTAAAAATATTATTAAAGTTTTTTTTTATTTATTGCTATGATATATTTTAAGTTAAAAATTGAATTTTTACATTAATTAAAAAGGACATCATCAAATATATGCTACAAATATGGAATCAGATGTTGAAATTATGGAGGAATATGCTAATGAAAATGATGACAATATAATCAAATATAGGAAAAGACTAAAAAATGAAATAAATAAATTAGTAATTGAGAAATGGGTATTTTTAGGTCAAGATTGGAAAAAAACTGAAAATAAATTTAAACACAGAACAGAATTAAAAAATGTTAAAAATATAAGAGAAATCAAAGATGAATTGTTAAACAAATTAGGTTTTATTCCAATATTCTTTTTTATTACTGTTTTATACACATATAAAGAATATCCAGGGCCTTATTTAGAAGTAGAAAAAGCATTGTTATTATTATACCAATTAGTAAATGGATTTACATCAAAAAATATTAAAAAATATATTCTATCATCTAGTTTTTATAATATATATAAAGAATTCTAGATTAAAAATTATGAAAATATGAATAAATATGTTGATTATTGTTTATTAAATATGTTCAGTAATATTAAAATAAGATTATTATCAGCTCAAATCAAAAATCCTAAAAATTTTAAACATATTACTTTAGTGTTAGATGGGCATGATACAGCTATAGAATATGATAAACCTAATATTGCATACCAGAAAAAGTGGTCTTATAAATTAATAACTAGTAGAATAAGGACTCAGATATTAACAGACATAAATGAGAATATAATAAATGTTTCAAACAGTCAATTATGTGGTATATTATCTGATGGCAGTATGTTCCTCAACATGAAATTATATAAAACTATAAAAAAACAAGATTGTGTTGCACTAGATGGGGGTTATACTCTTTTTATAAAACAATTTGAATCTTTCTGTAAAAATAAAAACATTGATTTAAATGATAAAAACTTTTTCTATTCTATTCATAAAGAAACAGGTATACTATTAAATAAACAAGAAGAACATTATAATAGGGTAT
Source organism: Phascolomyces articulosus (assembly GCA_025677815.1). NCBI lineage: Eukaryota > Fungi > Mucoromycota > Mucoromycetes > Mucorales > Lichtheimiaceae > Phascolomyces > Phascolomyces articulosus. The sequence goes on along the minus strand of JAIXMP010000071.1, from coordinate 90,746 downwards.
TCGGTAGTTTCAGGAGTATAGTAGAAAATCAGTTTAAAGATTTATATAATAAATTTAAAAGATTCTCAAATAATAATTCTATATTAAAAACAGATGATATAAAATATATTAATTTACAATTGAAAGTTGTATTTTTACTAAAAAATATTCAGAATTTTGTTAATAAATTTAATATAATAGAACAAGAATAGCATAAAATTTGGATAAATAACAATTTTGATTTTCCAAATAACATGAGATTAATAGACATAGTATATATAAACTAAATGGAACAAATGGAAAAAATAAAAGATTTAAATAAAATTCAAATGGAATTACTAAATTTAGACATAAATGATGAAGATGAAGAACTAAATGTTGATATGTTAGTTGATGAAGATGAAACAAATAGTACCAATGATAATAATAATAATGATACAGATATTGATTTTCCTCAATATCATAATATATCTAAAAAAAGAAAAAAAAGGTCAAAGAATAAAAATAAAGATTTAAATATATATGAATATAGAAACGTAAATAAAGATGAAAATATATTTGAGGTTGAAAAAATAGTAAATCATAAGATAGAAAATAAAAGATATGTATTTTATGTCAAATGGAAAGGCTACCAAGATGGTGATAATAGTTGGGTTAATGAAAGTGATTTTAAATAAAAAGAAGTAATTATTGATTATTTTAATGAAAAGAATATATTATATACTTGATAAATTAAGAGATTAAAATAAGAAATATTTAAATTATAAAATAATAAACTAAATTATATAAGAAACATTAAATATAAATTATTGATTATTCATCTTTGTTTAAAAAGATTGATAGATCTTAAAAAGTATATCAAAAAGCAATATGTTCAAATCAAGACAGCAACTTCTGAAGATATTGAAATGGAAGAGGTGGTACCAGCAAAGAAAGAGAGATCATAGGAGTATACCATCTATTCAAATGAAGACTATAGATATTATTTCTATTTTTTGAAGGACAAGTTAATAAAACCAAAACAAGCAGCCATTGCAGCCAATATTAATTACTATACTGCTTGTAAGTGGAAAAAAGCATAAGCTGAAGATCCTGAAGGAAAAATTCTGAAAAAAAATAACAAATAAGATGCCCAGAAGACTAGCTAGCCAACTGAATAATACCTATAAGGCTCACCTTGTCTATTTCTTTTTATAAAGATCCAACAGTAACAATTCAGGATGTAGTAGAAAGTTTGACTACAAGCTTTGGCAACTTGCAAATAAAAAAAACAAGGGTTGCCAAATTTATAAAGGAAGAATGTAACCTTAGCATCAAAATTATAAGCTGACACCCTATTAGTAGAAATAAAGAGGAAACTCTCAAAGAATAAGTAGACTGGGTTACTATATAGATTACAAATAGTATCAACTATCTTGGCAACTGCATTTTTGTAGATGAGTCCAGATTTAGTATCAATATGCATTGTAGTTATAGTTGGGCACCATATAGTAAACAAGCTATTGAAACTACTCTTTCTATGAAAGCTACTTCATATAGTATTTTAGGTGTAATCTTAGCTATGGGTATTGTAAATATAAGCTTGAGAGAAACTGGGAATGTAAAGAGAAGAAAAGTTGTAGGAGCTAAAAAAAGAAAGGTGCCTAAAGAAAGGTTATCTATTCCTAAGGGTACTATAGGTGAACACTATCTTCAGTTCATTAGTGATACCATAGATATTATAGATGAATTTCCAGAAATGAAAGGGTATTTTATCATTATAGATAATGCACCTATCTATATCCCTGAAATGATTGACCCTATAATCATAAAATGAGGTTATAAACCAGTGTATCTTCCTCCATACTCACCTGAGTTAAATCTTATTGAACAATTCTGGGCCATTACAAAAGCAAAGGTTAAGTACAGTAAGCTTAGTGATGTAGAAATACTCACTTCAAGAATTATTGAAGCTAGTAAAGAAGTACCTATTGCTCACCTTCAAAATATAATTCAGCATTTAGTGAATATGTTTGAAAATTATAGAAACAAGATTCCTATATAGATTTACTTATAAAAAATAAAGTAACTATATTATTTTATAAAAAGTAACCAAATGGATTTTCAGAAAGTGACTAATTAGTTTTTAAACAAATGACCAATTGAGGTACTAAACAGTGACCAAAAATTTTTAAAATTCAGACCAATAATTTCAAAAAAATGTCTAATTGAAAGTGGAAATACTGTATAAAGTATCCTCTCTTTTTCTTTATTTCTTAATGTATTTAGCTATAATAGTAATATAGTAGTATTATAGTTAGTTAATTCCTAAAATATGCATATAAGGTTTTTTTTATAGTAGAGCAATCAATTTTCATTTTTATGCAATTAAAATTATATTATTAGAAAGCTAAGAGTTTTCTATATTAAAATATGTACTCTAATTTTCAATAAGAGAATTGTATCCAAAGTTATATATAATTTAAAAATATAAAATTTTCTTATTTTTTTATATAAAATATATACCATTTGAAAGCTCATATTCTCCGAATTCTGAATATACTATTTGTTTTTATATCTGATAATTATAGCATTAGATATAGCCTTTAATATACCCTTATATGAAATATATTAAATTAGATTATTCCTAAAATAGCTACTATACCAGTTTTCCTTATATAAACACGCGATTTCCTTTTATAGAAACCAGGTTATAATATATATAGGCCAATAAGATGTGTAGAATTTAATGGGTGCAATTTCAAACTCAGTTAACTAAGGAGAAATAGGAGAAAATTTAAAATTATTGATTTTTTATAAAAACTAATACTATTTTATTAAATATTTAATAATTTATATATAATTACTATATATTATAAAATATATAGAAATTAAAATTTAGTACATTTTACTAATAAAAAATTAAAAAAAACTATAGAAAGAATTTCATTAAGTAAATTTTATAAATAGTAAGTTAAGGTTAAATAAATCTGTTTTAATAGGTTAGTTAGTAGAGCATTAGATTTTAGTTTAGTAGGTTAATAGTTCAATTTATAGTTTATAATTTTTTTTAGTAAAAAATATATATATTTTATAAGGTTTGTATTATATTTTTTATTAATAGAAACTACAAAGAGAAAACTATATAGAGAGAACTATGAAGAGAGAATAACTACACAGATAGATAACCACATAGGTAAGTAATTATATAGAAATAATTATGAAGGAATAGAACTATAAAGATATATATAAGATAATAAGATAAATAGAAGATGATCTTTATTTTTTAATAAAATGATCTAGTATTTATATCTTTTCTAAAACTACTACATATGATAATTATATTAATAATGTGACTATTCTAATAATATTGGAGATAATAATATGACTAGTACTAATGATAGTAAACTATAGATTATGATAATATAATATAAAGAATAGGTATAATAATATAAAAGAATATAGCTACAGTTATGATATAATAGAAATAAGCACTCCCTTATTTTACCCCAGTTTTTTTCCCTAAGCTGGAGTTAAAAAAATTGTAGAGGATGGTAGCTGAATTTTATTAAGAGTGATTTTAGTAGTAAATTTTTGCCAATATACTCCTAGGTCAGAATAAAATGAAAAACATAATTTCTCTCACCATTTTAACATCGTCCTGGTAAAATAACAGTAACAAATTAAGTAAACATATATATATACATTACTTATACCATAGATTATGAAAAACAACTCAAAAAATGATTTTACTATGTGGTTTTGACATTGTTATCCATTTTTCTCTCCTCCATCTCCATTCTCATCTCACCTATACATAAGATCGATTCACCAAGGGATGGGCCCTTCTTGGTATATTGTCTCTTGTTGCTCTTGCTGGTGTTGGAGGGAGGAGTGCTACGTTTATGAGGATTGGTCGTTTAGGAGCTTTGACTACCAAGCTCATCACCAAAGATGCTGTCTCCAGCATCTTCTTCTTCACTGCCATCATCACAATCATTACTCTCTCTATAGAGACGAGCAAGACCAGCCTGCAATCTTGAAGCAATTGTAGCTTCTGGTACTCTATTTTCTTCATTTTCTTCTTCATCATTTTCACCATTACCATCAAGGATTTATTCGGCCTCTTGAGCAAGGTCACCTTCAGAATCAATATGGAATGGGATATTTACCTTTGGCTTATCATGAATGAGAGGGTATAACTCTTCGAAATATGCACACTTTGACAGAACTTTATCTTTATAATATATTTTAATATGTAGATACAAATCAATATTAGTATAACTTCTATAATTGTAGTATTCTCTTTTTTATGAACTTAATTTGTATATATAATGTAAACTAACCTTTAATAGATGTGATTTTAAGCTTTTCTTCATTATTGTTGATACCTTCACCAGTACTGTTTAAAAAAGTGTTGGCCGCTTAGTAGTCTTGCTCAAGACCTTTGATCTTTGTCATTACTTTTTGATGTGTAGGCTTTGGATCATCATCATTAAACTTATCTGTGATTATCTTGGCAACTTCTACCTTCTTCATGCTACCTTTTTTTCCACCTTGATAGAGTTTAAGTAATGTGTATTCTTGGTTGCGTTCGTAGTGTTGTCCTAGAATATCAATAAGTTTGAGGGTAAGTGTATGGGTCCATCTAAAGTAATGTTCGTTATTATTAGATGGAGCTGGGGTTATAGTGCGAGAGTTGTTAGGCATTTTGTTTTTAAAAAAAGGTTGAATGGATATATGTTGTAATGGATATTATTAACAAGCGTTGTTTTATGGCAAGAATAAATTACGACCTTTTATATCTGCAGTTTTTAGTTATATACACTATCATTTGTAGTAAACACACTTCTAAAAAAATCCTTTGTTTTCTTATAAAGTAACATTATTTTTTTTTGTTTTGAAAAACTTCATTTTGAAGGATCTATTTCTAATAGTTATGATCTACATATGGAAAATGTTTTTTTTTATTTTCTAAAATTGCAAATATCTCAAAATATTGATGGTAGGAAGGTAGATTTTCAATATCTAAAGATATCTGTGCTCTGACCAATCAGGTTCCTACCCTACAGATATTAAAAATCTAAGGATATCTGAAATTTTTCAGATATTTAACTTTAAGACCCCCTACTACATCAGAAAGCCTAATGATGGCAATATTTTTGAATAAAGGTTATAAGCAATAAAAGATAGTCATTTATAGAAGAATATAGATAATAACAATCAGTATTATAGAATATAGGCCTATATAGGCAAATATTTGTAAATAAAGTTTTAGCTGTAACACATAAATGGAACTATAAGGGAATGTGGTACAATATTTATATGCTTTGTTATGAAGGTGAAATGATTCCATGTTCTCTTACATAAATTATTCCTTTGTACTTTTGTTGTATTATGTCCTAATTCATAATATGATATCCAATACCTTCTTTTTTATCTTAACTTATTGATAGATAATCATTTTATTTAAAGCAAATAATTATTTAACAGCTACATAAAAAATGGTAATACATTAGGCAAAAAAAAAAAAAATTCTAGTGGACCCTTCAACCTCTGAGCTAGTGGAACATCAATTCTATCTTATATAGCCATACTACTATTCAGAGTTATTTTTTCAAATATATTCTAGTCTTCTTCACCTTCATTATATTCATAGGAATTACTATCACTATCATCTTCATTTATATCACTATTAATACTTTCATTACTACTACTGCTGTTATCGTCATGCTTACTCTCTTCTTCAACTTCTTTATTGTTGGTGCTAAGGATTTCACCCCATTTAATTCTTCAAGCTTCTGTTAACATGGGTAGTATTCCTCATCCTTTAAACCAATTGTAATGGCTAATGTTATAATTGATCAGAAACGTTTGATATATGGTAAAGTCATTATACCATCTGGAATTTCCAACTTTTGATTAGAAATTAGGCACAAAATGAATAGGAAAGTCAATCGATGAAGCTTCAATTACTAAAAGATTGTTTTCATTTTGATAATTCCCATTGTCATTGTAATTCTCGTTGTTAGCTTCTTGACGTATAAATGCTTCCAGTCTACTGTTATGTTCTTCAACAACGGCTACATAAGGACGAACAACACATGCTGAAATTTCGTAGTCATTACACATAGTAGTAAAAAATAAACAGAATTGAACAACAGTATGATTATTGAGAATTATAAAGTCGTTTCATTCTACACTGTGAAAGTTGGTATGCGATCTGAGTATATCTATAGTAACATCACCATCTTCATCATATGTGTTTAAATATAAGCTATGGTATGCTTTTATCTATATAAAGTTAAATTGTATATTTGGTTAAGGAGTAGAACTAATATCATCGATTATTGATATATATTACATATAAAGTGGTAATATGGACCCTTATATAATTTCTATACCTTTTGTTGTTGTGTTGCATTAATATTGTTGTCTGATTCAAATATATTGGAAATATAGTCTGAAACTATTTGTTGAACATCAACCAAAGTAGAGTCAATTGTGGTAAGCTCACTAACATATATATATCTTTGCTTAAGGGGAGAAAAAAAAAGTTATTTGTTCATTGTTTATAGATTTACAATTGATGTTAGTAGGAGGTTTTGAATATTGATCCTAGAATAAGTCACATCGCTCTATATATTTCACAACCTATTTATTAAAATATTATATATAATGGTATATCAATTGTTTTGTTTCATCTTTTTATAAAGTCGTTAATAATAAAGGAGCAGGAGCACTTACTTGAGATATCATTCCAACATGAAAATTAGTTTTGCAACTTGGTTTCTTTGCGTCTGTTTGGTGCTGTCTCTCTAAATGGTTTGTGCTATATCCACAAATAATGCCATGACTCTGAATATCGCTTATATACTTTCAAAGCATATGATTTTTAGGGAAATTGAGTTTTTGCTGTATAATATTCATATATTATTAAGTAGAAAGGATTAGTGGCAATGAAGCTATTATTACTAAAAAATAGATATTGTAGACAGTTTTACACATTACATACGTTTGTTAATTTTTGTAGTGCTGGACTATAGTAATTGAACCAGTCTAATGATTCATTCATCCACAGTAAAGTTTGGTCTATATGTTCCTTAGCTGTAGCTTGGTTGAAGAAGTCAATGAAATGACAGATGCATAAAGAAATTTGTAATGGAACTAAGTCGTGAATAATAGCAAGTATCTTTCAATTATAATTAAAAAATATATGTTCATAAGTGTATTAACTCCTTTTTAAGTATATCATAATAAAGTTTGTTGCTATAAATCCTTACACTCATATGGCTTTTCATTTCAGTAAAAGTCAGATTTTACAGATTATTAATAAGGTATACAGTTTTGAAACATTTTAAATTTCTAAATTTTGGGAGTGCTGCTGCTCTGTTATTGTATCCTTTGTTAGCATAAGATTATTGTTTCATTTATTTTAAGGTTAATATAATAGTATATTACCTGCGGTTTACTTCATCTACTTTCCATTTTTGTTTTATAATATCTTCAATGCATCATAAAATATACTGGTAAATGCCATTTAGCTGGTGAACATCACATAAAATTTTTAAATAAGGATCATTGAAATTTTTGACATCCCAGAATGCATTCTATATAATATTATAATAATATAAACATTATATACTTGGCTCCTATTTAACTGTTTTGTATTTTAAACTCTCCTTTTTAAATATGTACCTTGACAATATTAATGGATTTTTCTTTTGCATAGGCTAAAGCAGCAGCTTCACTATTATTTTCTATTATAGTACATGCAGTTTCATATTCTCATTTCATTAGTTCAGGCGTACATAACTAGTATTCATAGTCATCTTCTTTTGGATTACCAAAGTCAACTGTTTTTTCAAAACAACGTGGGCATGAATTTGGGGAGTTGCCAGAATGGATGTTTGTTAAAAGACATCTATAATATAATAGTAAATATCATATTAACATAGAAGCACTATAAATGTAATTATATGAAATATTGGTATATATAATAATTATTATTACTGCTCTAGTAAATCTGCAGAATAACTTGCGAGAGTGGGAATGCAATGAAATAGTCTGTTGTATGGCCCTTTCAATATACTATAGTAAGGTAAATATGCAAACTAAATATTAAAAATGGGAAGAAAATTTACTTATTATACATTTCTAGTTACAATCCATTTTCCAATGCTGCAAATGGCTTGAGAATAATTTCTATACAATGATGAAATACAGCCTATTTTGTAGTGGCCCACCATATTAGAGGGGTTTTCCCAGGGTATTTAATAATTGGTATATATACTAATAGACGGCTTGCATGTGCTTCTTTTTTTTCCCTTAATTCCATAGGTACATTGCTCAATTTCATATAAAGAGGCTATAATGTGTGTCTTCCATTTGAACAAACCAGTGTCATATCTGATGCCAACATTATGCCAAGAACTACTGAACTATGAGGAGAATTTAACTAATAAATCGTAATATATTTTCAATTAACAGTCAATATTGGTAAATAACATATATGTGTTTATATCACACAAATAATTTAAAATGATAGCTACCTGCATATTTTCAAACCATGTACCTGTATGTATATCTCTATATATACACTCACCATTATGAAACTGCTTTTCTGCTTGTAAAATCATTGTGTCCCAGAAAGCTCTATGACTAAAGAGATGCTCTGCTAAATCTTTAATATCTCTATAATATAACTTTATCTTTCCAGCCTTTTCTTTGAATTCTTCTTTGTGATGATCTAAAATATCAGGTATATTATCTACATTAATAGCAATTTCCTCGAACTAATAATAGCAATATAAAAGTTAAGTAAATATGTGCAGTATAATATATTATTATTTGATTAGGTGACTACATACTGGTTGGCACAAATTTTTTCTTTTATCGTCATATATAACCTTACTAAGTGCCTTGACAGTACCAATGTTTTTGAATTTCAAGAGTTCCCCCTTTGAAAGAGTCTCCTTTGATATTTCCTTAGCTATTTCAAAGAATCTTAAAAAGTATGATGACCTCATTAATAATTTAGTCACTGATTTATATAGTCATAAACAAAAACATGAAACAAAGCTCTGTATATACTCTTTATAATTTGCGTTCAATAATTCCGAGTTTAATGCAAACTCTGCCATGCGATATTCAATATTATTTAATTTCCCCATGGTTGAATATGCATCCTGTACATCTCTTTGATTAGGTCAGGGAGGGATAGCTTTTGGTGCTATTCCTATAGGCACTATTGATTTAATATATATTCAATACAATAAATTTTATGTACTCAAGATCAAAGCTATATATAGTAGGGATACTCAAACGTCTCTACATATTTGAACGTCCTTAGTAACATAGTAATTAAGAATATGTAACAAATTTACCAGTGCTGACAGCATCCCTGTTGTTGTTGAAAAACATGTTGTTGATGTAATTCTCTCGTTCAACATTACTAGCCATATTTTCTGTCAGTATGTTATTGTACGAGTACCATCATGAGTAGAATTATCATCGTGATTTTCATCGCTCCAATAATCTTCAAAAGTCACATCATTTTCATCTTGATGATGCAGTGTAGTAGTGGCATCACTATTATGATCAACATCCATATCTTGATCAATAATCAGTTGATTATATAAGATATTCTATATAATAATAGAGCGTTATTTATTAAATTTTTAGGAAGTAATTAAGTTTATAAAAAAAGATATGGTACCTGATTACTGTCATGAACATTCTGCTGATGCTGCACAATGTTGGAATGTTGGCATATTTGATCTTCCATTGCATCTTCATTTTCGCAGGAATGCTTAGCGGCTTTATGTTGCTTTAATCCACCAGAGGTAAATGGCGCAAGCCGTGTACATTCGTCCTCTTCACAATAGTAAATTCTTCTCTTTTGAGATCTTGACATCGTAAGCTGGTTGTTACGTTCTTAAGTTTTAAGTTTCGTGTTGGTTTTTTTTAATGAGGCTGGTAGACTATAGAAGTTACCCAAATTAGTTTCGGGTGCATGAAAGCCTAATTTTATTTCTTTTTTCCGCCCACAATTGCTGCGCATATTCATTTTGCAACTAACGTTACCACAATTTTTAAAATGTCAAAAAAAGTAGAAAGGAGAAATGCGAAAAGCAACTCACATCTTGTATTAGGAGATAATAGAGGTTGAATGGATTGATTCGAAAATTATTCAATTAAGACATTTTCTAATTTTAACATCTTGCATTGCTTTTTTTTTAATCATAGGGGGCATTTTGACACGAAGACAAATACGTGACAATGAAAATGAAGAGAGTGAAAGTTCCCGAAGACAAACACGTAATTCTATGTTTAAAACAATAACTCAAATTATGGAAGATACCAAAGATAGCTAATCTAAGTGTTCGTAACGGTTTAGCAAGACAGAGGCTTTCTCGTAATGAAAATGAATCGTATGTTGTTGTTCCAAACTAAAACTATCTATGCTGCGCAAAATACTAAACTATTATTTTAGATTACCACAAGCTCGTAAGAAGCGTCGAATGAAGCAAACAACAAATCAGGAGTCTTCATCTTCGGATATGTAAGTATTTGTTGGTACTTTATTAAAATGTATTACAACTGTGATTCTGTTATTGATGGTTTATTTTTATAGCTCTGATCTTGACATTAGTGAATTTATCAAGGATGTAGGCGGAAAAAAACAACTACTGGCATTGTTAAGTGCTCATAAAAATACGGGAAGAATGTAAGTAATTATATATTAAATTGTTAACTAATGAAAGCAGATTGATGTTGTTATAATGACAGCTCTCGGTGCTTATGGATTTATTAAAAATTAACCGTTGTAATAGAAACGAAAATGAAGAACCTGATTTGGAGTCTCACTATGACGAAGAATCAGTTCACAGTTCACAAGATGAACAAGATGAACAAGGTGATCGTGTAGAGAATAGTTCTTTCCACGACGAAAACCATGAGAATCAAACAAGAAGGTATAATGAATTCCATATTGAGAAATTTGTTTTACGGTATCAATGTAATATTATTAATGGCATACATCAATCATAGTAGCTTGGATAATGATGGTATGATAAATGAATAGTAAGTATAATAATTTATCATTATAAGTATAGAATATAGTTAGAGAATACATGCAATTAAAAGAAGAATCTGCTTATATTTTTTCTATTTACTTCAGTGACGAACAAGAACAAGTTGTACAGCCCTCTTTTCATAACTCTGGACGTTTCTATGATGCCCCATCTCCTCTCATCCAAGATTCTAGTCGATATCTTAGTAACGAGATCTCTCAATCACTTGTTTACCACCAATTCCATGAAAACAATGACCCGATACAGCAGACATCCAATTCGCAACATCAAGAAACAAGACAGAATGATGATTATTATACACCTTCTTCTGAACCATATAATTCTAATTCAAGGTAATTGACAACATGTATAACGGTCATAGTTCCAGTTTTTTACAATTAGTAAAACTTATAACAAAATATTTGAAACTAATTGCCAATGTCTATTACAGCGAGAGACAGAGTGTCGCGAGACAGTATGTTGCACATTTATGACTAATACACCATCTATTATCAACTTGATACAATACAATTCTTAACTATATTATTATCATTGTTTCTTCTTCCCAACTTATAGAATTGTACTGCGTTATAAGGATACACAATTTGAACGATATGCGCGTGCAGCATCAAAATGGATCTATATGCATGATGGATTTCCTGATGAAGATTCTGCATACGATGGTTCACTTTCTGCATTAAAAGAAATAAACAATATTTCTGTCTCAGATATGAATGATATTTATGTTCCTGATCAAACTATTGTCAAAAATGTAAGTAGTTCTTTTGCTTGAAGTAATTTTTGTATACAACCTTTGCCAATTTACTTTTTAGCTTACTTTTTTATATACATTAATCAGTTCCTTTCACTTGTTCGTAAAAGACGTGGCACATGTCACAAACAAGTAGAGACTTGGATCCGTAAGTATGCTTTCCCTGTCGACTCTTTTGAATCCCTTCCGTCCGATGCAGCCAAAGATATAAGAAATGTATACAAATATTTGCTTGAAAATATGCGGTATGTAATACAACGTCTTTAATTTTTTTATATTTAATAATTTTATCAGATTGTTGGTGTTAATCATCTTCATTCTTTAATGATTTTCATATGTAGATTTGGTCGGGAAAACTATGAGAAGGATGGTCGATTGTTGTTGAATAATTGCTTGGTTGATTGTCTGAAATACGTCATGCTCAATAACACATCATCTTCTTCACGCCTTGGAAGAATTGAAAGTGTCACACGGCCACTTATAGCAATAATTTTTTCAATGGTAAATCAGATTATATACGTAGACTTATTTATATTGATCAAAATTCTTATTTAGTTATATATATATACTCATACGTAGATATATTACCACTTGGCCAAACTATCCAATCATCCTTCATATACGGAAGCCAAGGTTAAAGATTTTACAGAGGGGTCCCCATGGTATAATATTTACAAAGGATTGATGAATCCAAATACACTCTTGGGCCGTGAAATTTACTGGAACCAAACCATTGTTTTTTTTAATAACAAATGTATTGATGATGATCAGTCGGATGGTAATGGATGGTCATTAGAAAGGTTAATGGCAGGTATTTAAGCTTTTCTTCTATATTTATTTTTCATTATAATAGCAGTAGTTATATTCCCTTCCACTCATTTCAAAAAAAATATGAATATCACTTTTATATTCTTCATTACAACCATTTTTTCTTTTCTATTTACAATGAATAAAATATTATCATGAATAGTTGCTTACAAAAACATTACATGCAACTGGAGGAATATTAAAATGCTTTTATGTGGATATCTCGTATCCCTTTATACTTTATATGGACATGAATATTAGCCTATATTCACGAATATTTATGAATATTCGTAAATATTTTTAGTATAACTATCCATATTCACCTTTATTTACTATGCGCCCCTAATATTTGAACTTCCGCCCTTTATTCGAATAAGGCTAGCCCAGATTGCCCATATGCCCAATATTCAACAATATATGCAAATATTTGAGTTTATTTTGCTTTATTTTTAACGGTACAGTTTTAGGATGCATTACCATCCGACTGATCATCATCAATACATTTGTTATTAAAAAAAACAATGGTTTGGTTCCAGTAAATTTCACGGCCCAAGAGTGTATTTGGATTCATCAATCCTTTGTAAATATTATACCATGGGGACCCCTCTGTAAAATCTTTAACCTTGGCTTCCGTATATGAAGGATGATTGGATAGTTTGGCCAAGTGGTAATATATCTACGTATGAGTATATATATATAACTAAATAAGAATTTTGATCAATATAAATAAGTCTACGTATATAATCTGATTTACCATTGAAAAAATTATTGCTATAAGTGGCCGTGTGACACTTTCAATTCTTCCAAGGCGTGAAGAAGATGATGTGTTATTGAGCATGACGTATTTCAGACAATCAACCAAGCAATTATTCAACAACAATCGACCATCCTTCTCATAGTTTTCCCGACCAAATCTACATATGAAAATCATTAAAGAATGAAGATGATTAACACCAACAATCTGATAAAATTATTAAATATAAAAAAATTAAAGACGTTGTATTACATACCGCATATTTTCAAGCAAATATTTGTATACATTTCTTATATCTTTGGCTGCATCGGACGGAAGGGATTCAAAAGAGTCGACAGGGAAAGCATACTTACGGATCCAAGTCTCTACTTGTTTGTGACATGTGCCACGTCTTTTACGAACAAGTGAAAGGAACTGATTAATGTATATAAAAAAGTAAGCTAAAAAGTAAATTGGCAAAGGTTGTATACAAAAATTACTTCAAGCAAAAGAACTACTTACATTTTTGACAATAGTTTGATCAGGAACATAAATATCATTCATATCTGAGACAGAAATATTGTTTATTTCTTTTAATGCAGAAAGTGAACCATCGTATGCAGAATCTTCATCAGGAAATCCATCATGCATATAGATCCATTTTGATGCTGCACGCGCATATCGTTCAAATTGTGTATCCTTATAACGCAGTACAATTCTATAAGTTGGGAAGAAGAAACAATGATAATAATATAGTTAAGAATTGTATTGTATCAAGTTGATAATAGATGGTGTATTAGTCATAAATGTGCAACATACTGTCTCGCGACACTCTGTCTCTCGCTGTAATAGACATTGGCAATTAGTTTCAAATATTTTGTTATAAGTTTTACTAATTGTAAAAAACTGGAACTATGACCGTTATACATGTTGTCAATTACCTTGAATTAGAATTATATGGTTCAGAAGAAGGTGTATAATAATCATCATTCTGTCTTGTTTCTTGATGTTGCGAATTGGATGTCTGCTGTATCGGGTCATTGTTTTCATGGAATTGGTGGTAAACAAGTGATTGAGAGATCTCGTTACTAAGATATCGACTAGAATCTTGGATGAGAGGAGATGGGGCATCATAGAAACGTCCAGAGTTATGAAAAGAGGGCTGTACAACTTGTTCTTGTTCGTCACTGAAGTAAATAGAAAAAATATAAGCAGATTCTTCTTTTAATTGCATGTATTCTCTAACTATATTCTATACTTATAATGATAAATTATTATACTTACTATTCATTTATCATACCATCATTATCCAAGCTACTATGATTGATGTATGCCATTAATAATATTACATTGATACCGTAAAACAAATTTCTCAATATGGAATTCATTATACCTTCTTGTTTGATTCTCATGGTTTTCGTCGTGGAAAGAACTATTCTCTACACGATCACCTTGTTCATCTTGTTCATCTTGTGAACTGTGAACTGATTCTTCGTCATAGTGAGACTCCAAATCAGGTTCTTCATTTTCGTTTCTATTACAACGGTTAATTTTTAATAAATCCATAAGCACCGAGAGCTGTCATTATAACAACATCAATCTGCTTTCATTAGTTAACAATTTAATATATAATTACTTACATTCTTCCCGTATTTTTATGAGCACTTAACAATGCCAGTAGTTGTTTTTTTCCGCCTACATCCTTGATAAATTCACTAATGTCAAGATCAGAGCTATAAAAATAAACCATCAATAACAGAATCACAGTTGTAATACATTTTAATAAAGTACCAACAAATACTTACATATCCGAAGATGAAGACTCCTGATTTGTTGTTTGCTTCATTCGACGCTTCTTACGAGCTTGTGGTAATCTAAAATAATAGTTTAGTATTTTGCGCAGCATAGATAGTTTTAGTTTGGAACAACAACATACGATTCATTTTCATTACGAGAAAGCCTCTGTCTTGCTAAACCGTTACGAACACTTAGATTAGCTATCTTTGGTATCTTCCATAATTTGAGTTATTGTTTTAAACATAGAATTACGTGTTTGTCTTCGGGAACTTTCACTCTCTTCATTTTCATTGTCACGTATTTGTCTTCGTGTCAAAATGCCCCCTATGATTAAAAAAAAAGCAATGCAAGATGTTAAAATTAGAAAATGTCTTAATTGAATAATTTTCGAATCAATCCATTCAACCTCTATTATCTCCTAATACAAGATGTGAGTTGCTTTTCGCATTTCTCCTTTCTACTTTTTTTGACATTTTAAAAATTGTGGTAACGTTAGTTGCAAAATGAATATGCGCAGCAATTGTGGGCGGAAAAAAGAAATAAAATTAGGCTTTCATGCACCCGAAACTAATTTGGGTAACTTCTATAGTCTACCAGCCTCATTAAAAAAAACCAACACGAAACTTAAAACTTAAGAACGTAACAACCAGCTTACGATGTCAAGATCTCAAAAGAGAAGAATTTACTATTGTGAAGAGGACGAATGTACACGGCTTGCGCCATTTACCTCTGGTGGATTAAAGCAACATAAAGCCGCTAAGCATTCCTGCGAAAATGAAGATGCAATGGAAGATCAAATATGCCAACATTCCAACATTGTGCAGCATCAGCAGAATGTTCATGACAGTAATCAGGTACCATATCTTTTTTTATAAACTTAATTACTTCCTAAAAATTTAATAAATAACGCTCTATTATTATATAGAATATCTTATATAATCAACTGATTATTGATCAAGATATGGATGTTGATCATAATAGTGATGCCACTACTACACTGCATCATCAAGATGAAAATGATGTGACTTTTGAAGATTATTGGAGCGATGAAAATCACGATGATAATTCTACTCATGATGGTACTCGTACAATGAACATACTGACAGAAAATATGGCTAGTAATGTTGAACGAGAGAATTACATCAACAACATGTTTTTCAACAACAACAGGGATGCTGTCAGCACTGGTAAATTTGTTACATATTCTTAATTACTATGGTTACTAAGGACGTTCAAATATGTAGAGACGTTTGAGTATCCCTACTATATATAGCTTTGATCTTGAGTACATAAAATTTATTGTATTGACTATATATTAAATCAATAGTGCCTATAGGAATAGCACCAAAAGCTATCCCTCCCCGACCTAATGAAAGAGATGTACAGGATGCATATTCAACCATGGGGAAATTAAATAATATTGAATATCGCATGGCAGAGTTTGCATTAAACTCGGAATTATCGAACGCAAATTATAAAGAGTATATACAGAGCTTTGTTTCATGTTTTTGTTTATGACTATATAAATCGGTGACTAAATTATTAATGAGGTCATCATACTTTTTAAGATTCTTTGAAATAGCCAAGGAAATATCAAAGGAGACTCTTTCAAAGGGGGAACTCTTGAAATTCAATAACATTGGCACTGTCAAGGCACTTAGTAAGGTTATATACGACGATGAAAGAAAAAATTTGTGCCAACCAGTATGTAGTCACCCAATCAAATAATAATATATTATACTGCACATGTTTACTTAACTTTTATATTGCTATTATTAGTTCGAGGAAATTGCTATTGATGTAGATAATATACCTGATATTTTGGATCATCACAAAGAAGAATTCAAAGAAAAGGCTGGAAAGATAAAGTTATATTATAGAGATATTAAAGATTTAGCAGAGCATCTCTTTAGTCATAGAGCTTTCTGGGACACAATGATTTTACAAGCAGAAAAGCAGTTTCGTAATGGTGAGCGTATATATAGAGATATACATACAGGTACATGGTTTGAAAATATGCAGGTAGCTATCATTTTAAATTACTTGTGTGATATGAACACATATATGTTATTTACCAATATTGACTGTTAATTGAACATATATTATGATTTGTTAGTTAAATTCTCCTCGCGGTTCAGTGGTTCTTGGCATAATGTTGGCATCAGATATGACACTGGTTTGTTCAAATGGAAGACACACATTATGGCCTCTTTATATGAAATTGAGCAATGTACCCATGGAATTAAGGGAAAAAAAAGAAGCGCATGCAAGCCGTCCATTAGCATATATGCCAATTATCAAATACCCTGGGAAAACCCCTCCAACATGGTGGGCCACTGCAAAACAGGCTGTATTTCATCATTGTATGGAAATTATTCTCAAGCCATTTGCAGCATTGGAAAATGGATGGTAACTAGAAATGTATAATAAGTAAATTTTCTTCCCATTTTTAACATTTAGTTTACATATTTACCTTACTATAGTATATTGAAAGGGCCGTACAACAGACTATTTCATTGCATTCCCGCTCTCGCAAGTTATTCTGCAGATTTACCAGAGCAGTAATAATAATTGTTATACATACCGATATTTTATATAATTACATTTATAGTGCTTCTATGTTAATATGATATTTACTATTATATTATAGACGTCTTTTGACAAACATCCGTTCTGGCAACTCCCCAAATTCATACCCACGTTGTTTTGAAAAAACAGTTGACTTTGGTAATCCAAAAGAAGATGACTACGAATACCAGTTACGTACGCCTGAACTGATGAAACGAGAATATGAAACTGCACGTGCTATAATAGAAAATGATGGTGAAGCTGCTGCTTTAGCCTATGCAAAAGAAAAATCCGTTAATATTGTCAAGGTACATATTTAAAAAGGAGAGTTTAAAATACAAAACAGTTGAATAGGAGCCAAGTATATAATGTTTATATTATTATAATATTATACAGAATGCATTCTGGGATGTCAAAAACTTCAATGATCCTTATTCAAAAATTTTATGTGATGATGTTCACCAGCTAAATGGCGTTTACCAGTATATTTTACGATGCATTGAAGATATTATAAAACAAAAACGGAAAGTAGATGAAGTAAACCGCAGGTAATATACTATTATATTAACCTTAAAATAAACGAACCAATAATCTTATGCTAACAAAGGATACAATAACAGAGCAGCAGCACTCCCAAAATTTAGAAATTTAAAATGTTTCAAAACTGTATACCTTATTAATAATCTGAAAAATCCGACTTTTACTGAAATGAAAAGCCATATGAGTGTAAGGATTTATAGCAACAAACTTTATTACGATATACTTAAAAAGGAGTTAATATACTTATGAACATGTATTTTTTAATTATAATTGAAAGATACTTCTTGCTATTATTCACGACTTAGTTCCATTACAAGTTTCTTTATGCGTCCGTCATTTCATTGACTTCTTCAACCAAGCTACAGCTAAGGAACATACAGACCAAACTTTACTGTGGATGAATGAATCATTAGACTGGTTCAATTACTATAGTCCAGCACTACAAAAATTAACAAACGTATGTAATGTGTAAAACTGTCTACAATATCTATTTTTTAGTAATAATAGCTTCATTGCCACTAATCCTTTCCACTTAATAATATATGAATATTATACAGCGAAAACTCAATTTCCCTAAAAATCATATGCTTCGAAAGTATATAAGCGATATTCGGAGTCATGGCATTATTTGTGGATATAGCACAAACCATTCAGAGAGACAGCACCGAACAGACGCGAAGAAACCAAGTCGCAAAACTAATTTTCATGTTGGAATGATATCTCAAGTAAGTGCTCCTGCTCCTTTATTATTAACGACTTTATAAAAAGACGAAACAAAACAATTGATTTACCATTATATATAATATTTTAATAAATAGGTTGTGAAATATGTAGAGCGACGTGACTTATTCTGGGATCAATATTCAAAACCTCCTGCTAACATCAATTGTAAACCCATAAACAACGAACGAATAACTTTTTTTTCTCCCCTCAAGCGAAGATATATATATGTTAGTGAGCTTAACACAATTGACTCCACTTTGGTTGATGTTCAACAAATAGTTTCAGACTATATTTCCAATATATTTGAATCAGACAACAATATTAATGCAACACAACAACAAAAGGTATAGAAATTATATAAGGGTCCATATTACCACTTTATATGTAAT
Source organism: Phascolomyces articulosus (assembly GCA_025677815.1). Classification (NCBI taxonomy): domain Eukaryota; kingdom Fungi; phylum Mucoromycota; class Mucoromycetes; order Mucorales; family Lichtheimiaceae; genus Phascolomyces; species Phascolomyces articulosus. The sequence goes on along the minus strand of JAIXMP010000071.1, from coordinate 71,384 downwards.
GGATATCAATAATCGATGATATTAGTTCTACTCCTCAACCAAATATACAATTTAACTTTGTATAGATAAGAGCATACCGTAGCTTATATTTAAACACATATGATGAAGATGGCGATGTTACTACAGATATACTCAGATCGCATACCAACTTTCACGGTGTAGAACGAAACGACTTCGCAATTCTCAATGATCGTACTGTTGTTCAATTCCGTTTATTTTTTACTACTATGTGTAATGACCGAGAAATTTCAGCATGTGTTGTTCGTCCTTATGTAGCCGTTGTTGAAGAACATAACAGTGGACTGGAAGTATTTATACGTCAAGAAGCTAACAACGAGAATTACAACGACAACGGGAATTATAAAAATGAAAACAATCTTTTAGTAATTGAAGCTTCATCGATTGACTTTCCTATTCATTTTGTGCCTGATTTCCAATCAAAAGTTGGAAATTCCAGACGGTATAATGACTTTACCATATATCAAAGGTTTCTGATCAATCATGACGTTAGCCGTTACAATTGGTTTAAAGGACGAGGAATACTACCCATGTTAACAGAAGCTCGAAGAATTAAATGGGGTGAAATCCTCAGCACCAACAATGAAGAGATTGAAGAAGAGAGCGAGCATGACGATGACAGCAGTAGTAGTGATGAAAGTATTAATAGTGATATAAATGATGATGATAGCGATAGTAATTCCTATGAATATAATGAAGGTGAAGAAGACTAGAATATATTTGAAAAAATGACTCTGAATAATAGTATGACTATATAAGATAGAATTGATGTTCCACCAGCTCAGAGGTTGAAGGGTCCACTGGAATTTTTTTTTTTTTTTTGCCTAATGTATTACCATATTTTATGTAGCTGTTAAATAATTATTTGCTTTAAATAAAATGATTATCTATCAACAAGCTAAGGTAAAAAAGAAGGTATTGGATATCATATTATGAATTAGGACATAATACAACGAAAGTACAAAGGAATAATTTATATAAGAGAACATGGAATCATTTCACCTTCGTAACAAAGCATATAAATATTGTACCACATTCCCTTATAGTTCCATTTATGTGTTACAGCTAAAACTTTATTTACAAATATTTGCCTATATAGGCCTATATTCTATAATATTGATTGTTATTGTCTATATTCTTCTATAAATGACTATCTTTCATTGCTTATAACCTTTATTCAAAAATATTGCCATCGTCAGGTTTTCCGATGAAGTTGGAAATTCGAAGTCTATTGTTATTCTTGTTGTTTGATTGGAATATATATTTTTTCACCATGTTTACAAAGACGAATTATTTCTGGATGATAACAAATATGGTGGAGGTTTTAATAGGGATGATATAACAATCATGAAAAACAATCGAATAGCATCCATAGTTCTACAATGGATTACTAGCAATGTACATTGTAAAAATGATCAGCGCACCATTTATCGGAACTCATGTTGTAGTATTTGAACCATAATTAATGCAAGAAACACTGTGTTCCATAAAAGTTAGAATCAAGCAACGATAAGGTTACCTACTACTGATGCTGACTGCACCTTACAATATATGTAACCTGAAAATACTGTTGTCTCCTGCGCAAATACACAGTATATATTATCCGCCCGGTAGGGTGTTGGTGACCCGAGGTACTATTATAGGTTAAAAACGACTTTTTCTTCTTTTAATCATTTTTTAGAAACCGACAATTTGTACCTTTTACCTAACAAAAAATAAATGACTTGATTATTTTCCTATCAAAACTAGTCTTTGATATATACCATTGTACCCATGAATCTGCAAGAATTTACAAATACGTTTTTCTCCTTGTTAGAATGGGACTTTCAGGGCAGATTCTGTAGAATGCCTTTTTTAATCTATAGTGAGAGAGATAGACGCATGTAGCTTTTTTTTTCTGAAGAGCAGTCCAGAAAAAAGTCTAAGTAGTATCTGTGGCAACAACAGACTACTTTATTCACGTGACACTGACCTGAAACTCTAATATAATAAGTCAACAACATGAATCCGTTTTGGCGGCATAAAAAAGTACTCCATTTGCTTCCATGCTAGAAAGTATATCACTGATTTTACTATTATATTTCTAAAACGTAAAATGTGTATATGGTATCACATCACGTTTATACATGTGAGGGATTTTCCTCGATTTCTTGATTTTCTTTTTTGATGATGGAAATCCGAAAATCTGGTTCAGTTTATGGCTTAAACTAAAATATTGCTTAAAAGAGTCGTCATTTAAATGATATATATGATCTCGTTTTTTTTTTTAAAAAAAAAAAAAAAAAACTATATATACATTGTATTTGAGCGAATATCTTGTTTTCTAACCACCCTTATACACTCCGTATAAAAATATATATCAATATCCAATGCTAATTTTTTTAACTGTATACTTATGTAATAATTATTAGATCCGATATTTTATAAAATGAATTAATATGCCAGTAGAATATTGTATTCATAATAATGTGGTAATCAGCAACAAAAAACATCATTGACAATTTTGCATTTCTCGTTAATCAGATAAGAGAGCTTCGTTATTATACTATTTTAACTTTATAAACACCAGGTTTTCCAATATTGAATTATCATTGCTTCTTACCCATCACGAACTACAGAATGGCCTTTTCCTATTCTTCATGTATAAACCAGGAGAAAATATATATATTTTTTTATATCTTGCAATATATATATGTATAAACAAGGAAATAATAATAAACAAAGAGGCTGAAGCATAAACAGGTTATATGTAGAGCAAACCATGTGGGACTGTTATTTTTTCTGATGCCATCACCCATATTATTATTGATTGCATATCTTGAAACATCATAGATTATTATTATATGCAGGAAGTAGATCTTTTTACCTAGTAAGTTACCATATATAGGTCAATAAGAGGAAGACTGTTCAATTTAAAGCTTAAAGTATAGTGGTTCGATACAATACAATAATTCAACCATTCACATTTTCTTGATCATGCTACTACCACTGCTAACTGTACTGATGAACTATCTAACAAAAAAGGTCAACAATAGGCTACGTTATATAATATATACGAAAAAAAAAACCAATAAATAGTAACATGATCACTATGTATCAATCTTTAATGTGTATTTAATAATTGATGGATAGATGATGCTTCTTACCTCAAATAGTAAAGTTATCAATAAAGGTACCCACACATAATAAGCAATGATATTATAGCATCAGCAACAAAGATAATACATATCACCTTTTTATTATTTTACAGTAGTTTTCACTCTTTTACCCTCTATCTACTTGTAAACATGAAAAGGTAAGGCAGAGAGTTTGGCAAATAGAACGCTTATCAACATCAACAAGTAGTTAGTAGTGATGACTTGTAAACAAAACATAATATGCAAGTATCGGGTTCCATCAAATTGGGTTCAATTTTTGATTAATTACTTTGAAAAAGGTTAGAGCGATCAAAACAAAAACAAAAACAAAAAATAGAAAAGCAAGAAAGATATTTAGGCAACACCAAGCACAAAACAACAATAGATCACTATATTCACTATGAGATTAAGTCATAGCACACACACAACTGTATCCTTTGTCTTTTCCTTTTTTTCGAGGTATTTATTCCATCCTTTTTTTCACTTTACAAATCATGTTGAAAAAAAATAAATAAAGGACGCGTATAAGCCTCATCCCATTATATAGTATGATTTGCGTAGCCAGCAAAGTTCTCAATGAAAATATCAGGCAATAACTCGTGAGCTGCTTGCTCTCACTGAATTATATTTTTCCCGTCCACGTGTGTAAAACATATCGCTCTGGTCGAAGGAAATTCTTTTGATGTATTTTTTTTTTTTGGAGAAATCATACGTACGTACAATAAAATTAAATTTGACGAGAATATTTTTACAAGATGTTATTCTATATGTAAAATTAGTTTATATATATGATCATCATCATTATTATTTTTATAATTATAAATCTAAAGTCTACAAATATTATCGTCATCAAACAAGATAAGCAATATACAATAGTATGTCAATAAAAGACATCTCGTTGCGAAGAATGTCATTCCTATAATGACAGTCTATAGGTCATTTATTGAAAGAGGCAGTTGTTATGCACGTTGACACGATTGAAAACCCGGAGTGATTCAAGATTAACCAACCTATTTTTTTCATGTGTGACGAAAAAAAAAACCTCTTTGTATTCTATTTTTTTTATATTGTAAATAGAATAAATAAATAAAAAAAAAAAGAGATCGTAGATACTATCACAACAACTCATAGTCAATAATAAAAATTAGTGAAGAAAGGGAGAAATTACACAAAAACAAAGTGAGACTAAATCCAAAAATTAAGAATTTTGCGACAAAAGGTCATTTTTACCGTTTTTGATTATTGAGCGTGGACGATATCGGTACCTTCATTGGACGATCAGTGCGCTGAGGCATTAACTTACCAAATTGGAAATAAAAGCAGATGTCGTGAGAGCACATGGATTCAACGACAGGTTTTAAGCTATCAAACCATAGATTTAACTTCCGCGTCTAACGACTACTACTTTTAGTTGATCCAATATATATATACATCTTTAATCTATTTTTTTTTTGTTCCACTTTCTCTCTCTCTCTTTCTCTCTCTACTTTCATTTATTATTATTATTATTATCCCATCTTTTGTATAAAAACAAAAAACTTCTATTCAACTATCTCGATAGAAAGATAATAATACGAAAAAAAATATGACGAAACCCGTCAATGATCTTTCCCATGATGATCATTATGAAGAAAATTATGGATTAGAAGCTATCGACCGTCGTCGAGTGGCGTTGGAAGAGGTACCTTGAAAATAAAAATTAAACTTTCTTGTTACCTTTACGCATGAAAAAAAAATATATGCATTCTCCACTCGTTCCTCTTCCCCTCTTCCTAACTACACGATTATTTTTTTTAACGCGCGCACTCTATATATTTTAATTAGTTTGATGATGCAAAATTTGGCTGGTTCCATGTACGTGCATGTATTGTATCTGGTATTGGTTTCTTTACTGATGCCTACGATATCTTTGCCATCAACTTGGTATCCACCATGATTGGTTACGTTTATTGGGGAGCCGAAGGCAACAAAACCCCTCATGGTGTTGATACTGCTATCAAAGTCTCTTGTTCTGTGGGTACTGTCGTGGGTCAACTTTTATTTGGCTGGTTAGCCGATCGATTGGGTCGTAAACGTATGTACGGTATTGAATTGATGATCATGATTGTCGGTACTGTCGGTCAAACATTAGCTGGTAATGGTCCTGCTTCCTCCTTCTGGGCCGTCATTACCTTTTGGCGTATCATTGTGGGTATTGGTATCGGTGGTGATTATCCTTTATCCTCTGTCATTACTGCTGAATTCGCTACTACCAAACGTCGTGGTGCCATGATGGCTGCTGTCTTTGCTATGCAAGGCTTTGGTCAAGTCGCCGCCAGTTTGGTCGGTTTGATTGCCACTGCTGCTGCTCAAAATGCTATTCATAGCAATCCTGAAAATTTGGATTATGTTTGGCGTGTCGTTGTGGGTGTTGGTGCTATCCCCGGTTGTATTGCCTTGTATTATCGTTTGACCATTCCTGAAACTCCTCGTTATACTATGGATGTCGAACAAAAGATTGAAAAGGGTATTCGTGATGCCAAGGCTTTCATTGAACATGGTGCTGCTGCTGGTGATTATAGTGATAATGTTGCTGTCGCTCGTAGTGATAATCCTGCTATTGCTAAAGCTTCATGGGCTGATTTCTGGCGCTTCTTTGGTCAACGAAGAAATGCAACAGTATTGTTTGGTACCGCTTATTCCTGGTTCGCGCTGGACGTTGCCTGGTATGGTCTTGGTTTGAACAATTCCATTATTTTGAAGAATATTGGTTTTGCTGGTGGTGATGACCCATACACGTAAGTTTACAACCTTTTTTTTAAAAAAAGATGATTCATAGATAAAAGTTCTTTATCAATACGAAATACTCATTCTTTTTTTTTGTAATACAATAGTGCTGTATTCCGTACTTGTGTTGGTAACATCATTATCAATTTGCTTGGTTCTGGTGAGTACCTTTTTAAAAAAAAAAGACACTTTATTCTTTGTTTTCGATCTATTTTGTTAAACTCATATTCAATATTCTTTAGTTCCTGGTTACTGGATCACTGTCTTCACTGTCGATTACATTGGTCGTAAGACTATTCAAATCATGGGTTTCTGTATGCTCACCATTTTCTTTGTCATTCTTGGTTTCGGTTATCATGCCATTCTCGGATACTCTGTTCCTTTGTTCATTGTCTTGTATACCTTGACTCAAATCTTTTTCAATTTCGTAAGTATTTTTTTTTAAAAAAAAACCATCTTACTATGAAGCTCCTTCCTAAGGAGGAAAAAAAAAAGAAAACAAAAAGTCTCACAGAATTTTCCATTGAATCATTAGGGTCCCAACGCTACCACATTTATTGTTCCTGGTGAATGTTTCCCCACCCGTTATCGTTCTACAGCTCATGGTATCTCTGCTGCTTCAGGCAAAGTTGGTGCCATTGTGGCTCAAGTTGGTTTTGGTCTTTTGAAAGATATTGGTGGTGATAATGCATGGATCGACCATTTGCTTCAAATATTTGCATTTTTCATGCTGACTGGTATCTTTTCCTCATTCCTTATTCCTGAAACCAAGGGTAAGACCCTTGAAGAATTGGCAGGTGAAACGGAATCCATTGCTCCACTCCCTGAAGATAGTAAAGTAGAAGAAGATCAACAACGAAGATACTAAAAACCATTTCTTATAATTCAATTTTTTTTATCATAATTATATAATTATATATTTTATTTTATCAACAATACATTATTATTATTATTATACTTAGCACCATTTCTTTTTTTTTCTTGTTTTCTTCCTTTACGTATATACGAGTTACTACTTTTTTTTCTCTTTCTTTTTATACAAACACACACACACGGACACAATATCTCTCTCTTTATTATCATTTGATATATATATATGTATGTTTCATTAATAATTTTTTAATATATAGTGTATGCTAATTTCTTCTTCTATATAAATCATTCTTGTCCTCTTATCTTTCAATTGTTGTTTTAGTATGTTTTTAGTAATATATTCAATATGACACCCTCTCGTGCTATTAATTTCGTATTAGTTTATATATCTAGTCAATATTTCCTAAGAGAGTTAAATATATACATGTATGTGAGTGTTTCAAATGGAGTTATATTATTACTGTTGTTTCTGTCAATCTTGATAGTAGACGTGATATTCTTCATGTTGTGATTGGCTACTCCTCTTCTCTTACATATATAAATATAGATTTTTTTTTGGCTGCAGAAATCTTGGGTTTCTTCTTTTTACTCTTTTGCCTTTTGCCCTGTCCTGAAAAATATGTCTACCATCAAGTCCACAAGGCAATTTACAAAACGAAGGCCACAATCCCCTTTGGTTCAACATCAACAATTGCCTGGTGCAGCCACACCTACGGCCACCCCTCCTTTAGCATCCACAGGAACAGCGCCATCTATTGCACCTGGTAAAAAAAGCCCCACACTTGGTCCTTTTTGTATTATATACCTCTCTCTCTCTCTCTCTCTAATCCTATCCATCCAAAAACGTGTTATTTTAATTAGTTGCCATTCAAAGTTCACGAGCTCCTTTACGTGCATCGCGTGCCGAAATTGTACACGAGGTAAGTAGACGTCTATTTTTTTTTAGTATTACAGAAAGTTGACATCCGTCTCCCTTTCTATATTAGCACGAGAAGCCTACATCAGAACAACAACACAATCACGTACACGACCATTCTCATGATCTTGCCCATGGTCATGAACAACACGTACATAATCATACTCCCTCAGAACAACAATCGTCGCCTCATCTTTATCACCAACACGACCATAGTCATGAACAACAGAATACCCTAGGATATACACCACATGCATACGATCATCATCATGAACACGATCACAACCATGGACACGCACACGCACACGCACACGATCATCATGGTCACGATCATCGTGGACACGATCACCACGGACACGATCATGGTCACGATCATGGACACGTACATGGACACGACGATCATCATCACCATCATCATTATCCGCATGTTTATGTACCCCCTCTTCCTTCATGGTCAGAAATTTTTGCCAATTTAGCACCAATGCAAAAGACAATCTTTACATGGTTCTTAATTCATATTACCATTGGATCTTTAGTTTGGTGGACAGGTACATCCAGAGATAGTGCATGTAAGTTTTTTTTGGGGGGTTAATTGGGATCCCAAAAAAAAGTGTTATTGTGCTTTTTGTAGATCCATTGTTATATATATATATATATATATATATATAAGTATCGCATTGAAACTCAACATAGCTCTTTCATCTTGTTTGCTTTAATAGCCATTGTTGGATTCTCCTATCTTGTCATTTTTGATGCTTTGGGTGTTCTCAATTTATTTGTATCCGATATTGTTCGAACCAATCCAGCATTCCTTGCCATCAACACAAAACGACCTTTTGCGTAAGTAACGAATGATTCAATCTATATATGTATATTTTTACGTAATGAAACGATAAAAAAAAAAAGAGAGATAAAAAAGGCTGACTGACCTTTAATGTAAATAATGATGATAACAGAGCACGTCGATATGAAATTGTATTTGCAATGGCCATCACTGTTTATTTATTATTTGTTACCATGTATACCACCAAGGAATCCCTTGAACATTTATTAATGGAAAAGAATAATTCATCCACTTCAGGAGAAGATCATCACCATCATGAAGCACGATTAGGTTTTGGTGGATTTTTGATCATGTGTATTGCCATGAGTGCCACCGTCTTATCCAGTGTCAGTTTAAGAAATCATGAAAATTTTGTTCGATGTAAAGTATTCTATCTGTTATGGGGAAATATTATTCAGTGGAAGGATAGGATGGAGTAGAAAGCAAAAGCAGGGGGAAATGGATCATTTTGAAGAGAAAGAAATGATGACTGATTTAGGTATGATAGACTTGCGACGTTCACCACCCACCGTTCATGGATTCTCCTATAATGTGTTGAATCGTGCCCGTGGTAATGCCATCAAGATTTTATTATCCAATATTTATTCCTTCTCTATTGTCTCTTGTGGATTGGCTGTATTGATCTTATTTTTATTTGGTATGGCATCTCCCTTCATGGATAAATTTACTGCCTTTGGTGAATCTGCTGTCATGCTTTATTTGGGAGGACCTACAGCGGCTGCTCTTGCCAAATTATTATTACAAACCACACCTGATGTCGCTCGATCCGGCATTGAAAGTCGAATTTTAGAGGTAAAAAGAACCATTATTGACATCAACACAATAATCTAGGGTTTATCTCTTTTTTTTTTGACAGCTAATAATCTATTTTGACATTTAGATCCGACAAAATCCAAATGTAGTAGCAATTGATCGTATTCATTTTTGGCAAAACACTTATGGCAAATGTGTGGGTACCTTAGAAATCCAAGTCAAACCAGATGCAGATGAACAATCTGTATTACAATTTGTATATCAAAAGTTGGAAGGATTAACTAGTGTGGATGCTACAGAATTGGATGGTGGTCATTCTGGAAGTGAATTGACTGTGAGCATTATTAAACAATAATAACTCTTTTGTTGAATTATAAAAGAAGAGAGAAAAAAAGTGTGTATGATAGATATATAACTTGCATTATTTATAAAAATAAAAGAACTTTTATTCCAACACTTACGGGACCTTTTTAATCTCCGTATTAAAATTAAAACCAATGTTAGTCTAAATGACACATACATCTCCTCCTTTTTTTTTCTTTATCTCTTTTTTTTATCCACCCTTTTTCATATTCTACATTCTATATTATAACTAAATTATCATCATCATTATGGACATCAAAATCTTACAACCTGACGTCACTTATGCAAAAGCTCTTTCTGAACTAGGTGCCAGAATTTTCGCAGATACGTTTGGTGTAGATAATCCAGAAGAAGATCTTGAAGCCTTTTTAGCTACCACCTATACCACAGAAATCCAAACACAAGAATTAACAAATGCCAATATGTTTACTTTTATGGCTTTCAATGCAGAGGATCATCCTGTGGCCTTTTGTCAATTAAGAATTTCTGAAAAGATTTATGATTTTATTGGTAGTACCCCTGAAGAATCCATTGAATTACAACGTATTTATGTGGACAAAAACTGTGCTGGTCAAGGCATTGGGAAACAGTTGTTAGAACAAGCCATTGCCAAAGCTCAAGCCTTGGGTAAAAAGACGATTTGGTTGGGTGTTTGGGAATTTAACCCAAAGGCGATCAAGTTTTATGAAAAATATGGTTTTCAAAAAGTGGGGACGCATACATTTAAAATTGGTGATAAGTTAGATACAGATGAAATTATGGTCAAGCAATTATCATAAAACCACCTCCTTTACTCATTCAAAATTGTAATATGATTTAACAACTTTATATTGTTCAATAAACCATTTTGTTATTTATGTTGTTTGGAATAAAATTATATATAGGATCCATGTATAAGGATGGACTCATAGTACATTTTTTTATTTTGATTTCAAGAAAATTCTTTATCTAATGCTTCTTTCATTTCATCGCTGACATCCAAGATGGGAGGAGGACAGTAGCCAATAGGAACATTCTTTTTACGTAATAAATACTTGACGGACTGAATTATTCCCGCTTGTTCCAAAAGTTTGATACCAGGAGCAATCGATGCCATGATCGATTCCGCTTGCTGCACTTGATTTTTTTGTAAATGATCCACAATGGCTTTGACTTGATCTGGATAGACATTACCAGCAATGGAAGTAAGACCTGTATAACCATATTTGGTGAACGCATCGATAAACGAAGAATCAGAACCAGAAAAGAAACTGTATTGATCGAGAAGACCTGGATCCACCAATGTCTTCATTTTCTTGACATTTTCTGGAAAGCCTGCTTCTTTTTGACCATAGACATTATCCACTGTCTTCACAATACGAGCAAACGTTTCAGGTTCCACATTGAATCCATTGCGGCGTGGATTATTGTAAAGGAAAATAGGTAATTCTTTAGCAGCAGAAGCGACTTGTTGGACATAGACTTCAGCTTCTCTTTGAGAGGGGATACGATAGGGAGGGAAGCCAAGCATAATACCAGAAAATCCAGCTTCCTTGGCAGCGGCTGCTAATTCTTTGGCGTCTTCGGTCTTGAAAGCAGCAACACCTGCATAGAGTTGGCATCCGGTCCCGGCCGTGGTTTCAGCGACCAATCGATATAATTCTTTTCGTTCGGCAATGGTCATACAATGTTGTTCCCCTGTGGTTCCACTCACGAGTAATCCCGGAATGTTGTGATTCAAATAATACTTGACGACGGCAGGAACATTGGCAACATCTAGATTACCAGCTTTGGTAAATGGGGTCACCATGGCGACAGAGTAAGGAATAAAACGGGCCATAGTTATGTATATATTCTGTTTGGAAGTTTGAAAGGTAAAATAAATAAATAAAAATAAAGACTTGAAAAATAAAATGGCTGTCTTCTTTTTATATTGAGTGCATAAATTTGATTGTATTCATACTGACTGGAAGATTAGTAATAAAGACCCAATGAAAATGATTCAATCGTGAGTAAAAATAAAATGACAAGTCCCTGATATTCTACAAAAAAAAAAAGATAAGTGCTTGGTGAAATAAACGGATTAACATTTTCCAGTTAAAAAGATTAGGGGACATCTTCCTTAAACCACCACAGAGATTCCACTTTTATGGTTTTTTTTTATGATTCACAAAACCATCCCATGGATATCCATTTTATTGATTTTAATAATCGCTTGTAAGAATATAAAACGCACAATGTACAAGAAAACGGATAATGATCCTATTACAATGATACAATCAAATAGGAGAGCCATCTTTGTCATATTTTTATGAGGATTCACTTTTTTTTAAAAATCTATTCTTGGAGGTAGCTAGAGTGGTACTTTAGGAATATTCAGTTTTATTATGAATTTCTTTCATTGTGAATAGTGTATTGACTTGTTTCGTCAGACTACTGTTGTTACCGTTAAACCCACCCCTCGGTTTTTGCAACAGAGGAATATCCTAAAATCTGTTGCAGAAAGTGAGTTTTTGCTAAAGTGGGAACAGCAGGTCCTTGCTATATTAGAGTTGATGCTACTCTAGATGTTTATCCAGATATACACATTGTTGTTTTGTTTTTTTATGAGACTGCACATCACTGAAACTGGTCAAACCCATAACTGAAATACAAGCTGTCAGTGTGAATTGATCACAAAAGTATTTTTTTTCTTTTTCTTTTTCTTCTTCGGCTATTCTCGTTGCTTTTTTGCACGGTAAGTTCTTTTTTTTCTTTTTTTTTTTTGCACGAGTACAGTCAACCCTCGTTTTTTTTTCACTTTGACAATTCCACGATATTTGATGCATTAGGTAAGGTTTTGCAATATTCAGGAGTATATAGTATAGCCATATAGTATGATTATCGATATCTTAACTGAAATTGTACAAAAATACCCATATTAAATCACCATATTAAGGTAAAAAACTGGAAAACAATAATATATAGTAATGATAATGTAGAAAAATCAAAGATTATATAAAATAATGTAAGTTTTTATACAACTAGAATCATATACATCGAAATTTAGCTTGGATATGTATACTTTATTAATAAATGGGATAAGGATCTGGTATTTATCTTTGTTGCACATTACGAGGCTTTTTTACCGTGATAAACATAAATTTGATCAAACCAGTGTTGAAGTTACGAGGCGTCAATCCCAATAAAATGCTGCATTAATGTAGAACATTTTCACAACTGGAGTGGAACAGGTGAGGGTTGACCGTACATAAAGTACGATGTTGGCAAGAAAAAAAAATCAGAAAAGTGTAGTTTATCATTCTATGAAATGCTGTTTTTACTAATAAAATAGTTTCTCTTTTTCTTTTCTATAGCCTCCCTTTACATCCTTCTCAATAACCAAGAGAGGATAATAATGAGTATGGGTTTCTCAGGGCCACGTCTTACCATCCTGACTTAGCAGGTAATTTAGTACACTCTTTTTATAACAATGATACTGGATGCATATATTAAAACACCTCTTTCAACTTCTTATGTGGTTGTCAGATGTGCAAACGCGTAGACGTAGGAATGTGGCGTAAAAAAAACACAGTAAGTTTATAATTTGAATTTTGTATTATGTACACACGAAAAATGTAATAGAAAGTTTTTGGTTACCCTAGATGTATTACACAAGTCACTCTTTCACCACATCCACACACGCATATTGTTCTATTTGTATCTACATTTCCTTTATGATTGTACTTTAAAATGGTCAGTGTGTGGAACATAGACTTGTTTGACCTTTCCTTGGGACCCCCTTCTTCAATATCTGTATATATTCTGCTATTTTTTTTCGCTATATGTTCCTTCTTATATTCAATCTCTTGTCAGTAGTTACTCCATCATTGCCCGTGTCCTCTTCAGCTTGTATAATGCACAACCAAATTTGTATCAGTATCCATTTCCTTCTGGTTCATAGAATACTTTCTTCTATATTGATTTATCTCTCAAAAAAAAATATCAAGCATCCAACCAGGTGCCTTTTACTCTGTATATCTGACTTATTCCTATCACATACCACTCAAGCAAACACTTATCACTATGTGAACACCGACTGAGAGCGTGCCAAACCTTCAAAGCTGTGAAGAAATTCATTTTCAAGGTAAAAAGTCAATAATTGACACGTTTAATCATTGTATTTTACTTTTTAAATATATTTAGCTGTTTCTTCATATCTCGAACATGCCAACAAACCTTCATTAGCATATTTTCTCGAACAAATCTCTACTTTACTGGACGTGAACAACAACCTAAATAAGAGATATTGGGTTGCTATTTATAAATGGGGGTAATGAAACAAATGTGTAAATATATTTTTACTGCCACCAGCTTCTCAATATACACTACAAAAAAAAAGAGTCTTATCACGTGCGTTATAATAGCTTGTTAAGGGTATAGCTTATTAATAGAAAACTTTGCTTAAACGAACTAAAACGTGCCTATAACGCACGTTTAAGCAATGCCTTTTTTCCAGCAAACTGAATAATGTAACAAGCAATCTTGATGAATTCTTCATAAGATCATTGGTGAAATTGATTGGTATGAGATTAAGTTGAAGACGAAAGAAATTGAATCTCCTCACCACTCCCACTGCGTCGGCGCGGCCTGCTGCTTACTCTGATCCCGCCTATTGCAGCAACCTCATATACTGCTGCGCAATCTATAATACCTACTGCTACTTCATCAACATCCCTTATCGATCGGATGGAAAAAACACTTAACAAAAACATAGGTAATACAAAGAGGACATTACCGTCTGGCGTTGTAGTAGAAGAGAATATAGAGTTTTATCAGACCCTGGTGAAACTCAATAGTAAGTATTGACTTTTTATATAAATCATTTGTTTATTTGAATTGGATATTAACGATGGGATAATTTATTTTACTTGTAACTGACATTTAGAAAACTTATGAGGATCTACAAAACTTAAAGAGAATTACTACACGCGTAGGTTATTATTCGAAGTCAGACTACACGCGTAGGTTACATACTAGTCATCTTAGGACCAACCTATGTGCAACCTACGCGTGTAGTCTGACTTCAAATATTATACAACTTGTGCCACCTGTCATACTACACGCATGGTCCCACTCTCAATCTTACTGTGTATGTTGTCTCTCCCATTTACAATTAAGTCAGAAATATTAGAAGATATATAGTTGCAACGAAAACTAATACAAAATAAATATCAAAAATAACGATCATTTAACTACATAAAAGAAGAAAAAGATACATAAAAGTATTTTTTTTAAAGAATATTTATATATTGTAAGTTTTTCCATTACATATAAAAAGATGTCAATGTACATCATTAAAAATAAAATAGTACTAATGGGATTGGTGACAGATATAAAGAGAAGAAAAAATGGAAGAAATATCGAAAAGAGAAAAAGTAATAAAAAAAAAGAAGAAGAAGAAATGGGAAGAGAGGTGGGAAAGAAAGAGAGAAAATAATTATAATCTTATTATAATTACTATGATATTACTCAAGGATGCATCATTTTAATCATCATAGTCCTCATCCACAACATCATTATATGTATAATTGCCATACTTATGACTGCCAATTAGGATTTCATATGCTTCAGAATATGATATATCCAAATCTTGCTGGATTAGGAGAATACTACATTCGGGTACAAGGATAGTCTGTATGAATGTGATTTCGTCCAATGGTTTTGTATCTTTACTTGCTATCTTCTTTGTAAAGAGTAACTCACGTTGTAGGACTCGTAACATAACATCTCTACCTCGTATTCCATAATATCCGCTCTAAAAAAATTATAACATTGTTACATTAATTTATATATATAAAACAAGCTAGAGAAAGTAGTACTTATAACAATATCAAATATAATTACCGTATACATTTCCATACGAGACATTCTTGCCATGACACTTCTTTTTACGAATCTTTTATTTTCCTTAAAAAAGGCTTCCTCATTATCACGAAAAGGACTGTAAAGCTTTCCTTTGGCAATTTCAACAAGTGTTTCCAGATGTGGCAAGATTCGCTCTGGCAATGCCCTGAAGTTTATATCTTGTGGATAGCCTTTTTCAATAGCCTCTGGCTTGTAAATCAATTCAATCTTATGGACTTGGCAAAAATTCATTTGTTCCTGGAACGTCAATTGTAGGTCTCGAGTTATTGTGCGAATTTGAATAAATCGGGTATCTTTATCTACAGCTTCCTTCTCTCTATCCTTCCGATACTGTTCATTTTTTTGGACGTATTCGTCGTACACTTTCTTGATAGCCTCTGGCATAGGGTCACCAAGTGAAGTTCCACAGAACGGGCATGGATATATGACTATTCATATTTACGGTAAAATATTATAAATATTAAAGATTAAAAAATAATTCAAAAAGGTTATGCTTTGGTATTTTTTTTACTCTATTATAATGTACGTACCTCGTTCAACTGGTATGGCTTCAATTGTCTTTAACTTTTCTCTTAG
Source organism: Phascolomyces articulosus (assembly GCA_025677815.1). Taxonomy (NCBI): domain Eukaryota; kingdom Fungi; phylum Mucoromycota; class Mucoromycetes; order Mucorales; family Lichtheimiaceae; genus Phascolomyces; species Phascolomyces articulosus. The sequence continues at coordinate 55,252 of JAIXMP010000071.1, read as the reverse complement.
TTCTTCCAAAACTTTATCTTTACTAGAGGCTTTGTCATCATCATCTTCTATAACAATCGGTTGCTTGGAAGATCCATTTGTGCTTGTAATTTTGGGATACTTCTTTCTATGTATGTACTTCCAAGCTGCCTTGTATTCACTTTGATCCCGACCACGAGATTCCCAGATTGCCATGGGTTGAGGGAGAATAGGAGGCCAAGTCATTCGTGGAAACCGTTTTGTCTTGATGGTTTGAAAGTGATTGCCATTAACAAAATGCATAATTTCTGGTAAGGGCTGTCCATCAGGTAAGTCATATGGAAGATAAAGTATTGATTCATGAACACTACCATCAGAATAAACAGCGATAGGTATACTGAAAGCGTTTGCTGCAATTTGAGCATCTTGAGCTGCATCAAACCAATATTCCTTGTAGCAGACAGAGCGAGTTCGTAACCTAGGTACAATACCATATGCCAACCGTTTAAGCAAGTCATTAAATACAGTAGCATGTCCTTGGCAAACATACGTATAACAGAGGTCTTCATTTTCCTTGACATATGAATACATTTTTTCCTTAATATCCAAATACTTGTCTTGGTCCTTGTGAATAATGTAAGCTAAAGTACGAAAGCCACACCATCCATCATCTATAATTTCGACTGCTTCAATTGTGTTTTCCAAAGGAATATCTCGGTGTAAAATGCTAAAGTTGTAGAAATATATATATATTGAATATTATAAATATTATTAGTTATACAAATATATATTATATAATCAATTTATATTTCGTATCTTGATAGTAATTATTTATATATTTTGTTTACTTACATTGTACTCTTATCATTCTTGAGTAGTTCATCATTCATATTTGGTTCATCCTTCTTCGGTCGCTTGTTTCGATGGGGGATGAGAGGTTTGTTTGAAGGTGAAAGGGGTTTCTTTTCTTTCAATTGCTTGGCTTCTTTTTCTTTAAGCTTCTGTTTCTCCTTTGCTTCTTCCTCAAGTTGTTCCCAGCCCGAAGGTATTCTTGAACCAATCGATTTTTTTGGAGGACGGCCTTTAGTTTTGACAGATTTGGGTAAAACAAGGTTTTCAACAGGAACAGGGGAGAATTTTTTCAATGCAGAATTAACTGCTGTAATTAAATCTTGACGCTGTTGGTTATTTTGACATGACATGTATGTTGTAACAATTCTTTCTTTCATTTCTTGATACCGATTAAATGTTTGTAGATCATCATCAGTGCCAGCAATAGTATCAATATTTCCTATATCTTCAGTAAGTGATCCCTTGAGGATATTGTCTATTATATCATATACATCAACCAGAAAAATAAAATTAGTCTAAATAGTTCTGTTTTTTTTTTAAAAAAAAATAGAGTACATAATAAACTGTCATTTAAAATTTATTACCTGTCGGTTGTGTTAGCCACCATCGTTCATGATATAATTCAGGGTCCAGAGGTTTATCCAAGAATTGGTATAACACATGACGACAAGGTAAGTTATAATTCGTTTTTGCTTCGCAAAATATACCACATTCCAGCAACATGTCTTCATTCATGTACCGAGAAGCTTGAATCTCTCCCAATGTCTTGTATAGAGCAAAGTGGCATATGGTACCTTGTAGGTGTCCAATCTGTTTCCTGAGACGGTTATCATTTGGTGTGGCTTTATCTTCGATTATCCACGTAAGTTGACATTCGCGATTCTGTTGTATATCTTCTTTAAAATCCTATAAATTGTAATAAATTTATATAGTATTATTCATGTATTAGAGTACTCTGAAAGGTTATATGACTATTCTTTTGAAATATCTACACTTTTTCTTAATTTTATTTATTACTTACAGCATTATTAAGGTATTCATGTATACTTTCAAATGTATGTAGCATCCGACCAGGGCGATCAATTATTTTCTTTAGATTCGCATGAAAACCTTCAGCTCTCTGCGTGGATCTTGCACCTAAATGGATGTAAGACTCTACCCAGGGACCAGCCCAGCGTTCTTTGAATGGAAGCATTCTATAATAAAATGTCAAATGTAGATTTAGATTAATATGTTAAACACCATTTTTTTAACTATCACTACTGTGTTATATAATCAAATAAAGGTATATTATACTTTTTTTTTTTACTTACTCTTCTTCAAGATATCTAATGATATCCGCTCCCCCAACTTTATTACTACCACATGTTCTTTTTACTTCTTTCTTATAGTCACCGATAGCATCTTCAAATTTATCGATTGTTCTTGACCATAACAACCTGTCGATTGTTTCAATAATTGCTTCGTATTCCTCCTTCAACTCTTCTCGATCTACATGCTGCATCACCTTCTTGCAAAAATTTTTCTTGATATGCCATACACACAAGATATGCGGAACACCAGGAAAATGTTTATGCAATGAACTTGCTAATGCACTATCACCATCAGTAACAAAAAGCTTTGGTGTAGAACCGCTTTCAGGAGCCCAGACGACTTGCGCCAATTTTTCAACCACCCAATCATACGATAATGCTTTTTCGTCTGACATCACAGCACTTCCAATATAATATGAACGTAATTTGTCACTACGGTAATTTTCTGCACCCAAGTTGCTGACACCTAAAATATTGAGTAAGGGCATCATGTTTCGATTGCTGCGATATGTACAGTCGATCACAATAACTTCAGGAAATCGTCGTGCCTTTTCAATACATGTTGTATGTGTTGTAAAAATAGACTTGGTGAGATTTTTAGTGCTGTCGGTATCATAACGATATATATATCCATGTCGTTCCAAAAAGGTCGTAATTAAATACATTTCTTGATAATTACCGCGGTTATTTTGATTTTTACGAATTTTTTGCCCAATGTTATATAAATCTTTTGGAATCATATTGTGGTGACCTATATATCTTGGTTGTTGAGTTATTGTTGTTGGTGCAGTGACATACATTGGTGCAGCAACATAGATAGGTGTAATAACTGGAGTAGGTGGATATGGTAATGGTTGTCCAAAGAAAGATTGAGAAGCAAGTCCTGGAATTTGAGTTGGTAGTGCTGTTGCTACTGATGGTGGTGGCAGATTCACACGTTGTTGCTTCATAATCTGTCCTGGGGCAATACCTGCTTCTAGTTGACTAATAATATTTTGGCGTTCGTATACATCTTTATCACGGTGCTCATGGTATATCAAAGGATTCATGCTCATATTATGGTTATGCTCTGGGATGTCAGATAACATTGTTGAAAATTTCCATCGGTTGTTATTGGTATCGCTGCATGAAATATTGATTTTCCAAGTACAGCCAGTCTTTCTTGATTTACGAGTCGGCTTTTTTTTCTCAATACCGTTTTTATCTTTGTATGTCTTCACTGTAGGATCTATATAAGATGTAAACAGCATATTTAATATAGTGCTAACACAAAAAATATCTGTTTATTTGAATAGAAATAAAAATATTTCCTTCATATGACACATTTTCCTTTATTTCTTTTACCTTCATCCTTATTACTTGAGCCCGCTCGTGGTAATCCAGCATGGCAGCATTCAAAGGTACAATAAGAAATACCACTATTAGACTTAATGACGGAAAAGCCTACTCTGGCCGCGTAGTTCTGAACAATTGCGAATGCTTCATCTTTGGTTTTGTAATCCGTCTTGTTAAGGATATCTTCAAGAGATTGTGGAAATAATAATGACATGATATAGGTAATGTTGTAGTTATAACAAAAAAAATGTAGTGATAATATTTTTTGATGTTTCAACCAACTTTATTTATATACTCATCAAATCAAGACTTAAATACGTAAAAAAGTTGTTCCTGTAAGACCAAGTATTACTTGACTAAAGTATTAATCATATTCAAGTGCTGATCTGCTTTAAATGAGATGCACCGTGTATATCATATCATGCTGTGCATAATTGCAATAATAGGTAGCCCATAAAGTCAATGATCAACAACATATGTGACCAAGTAATATTTAGAATATTATATCATGCACATGCTAGCCGAACATGTGGTTGTATATAATGTTAGAAAAAAAATGTTTAAAATCGAAATGCAGATTATGAACACGGCATAAAATTATACATATATTTTGTTGATTGACATGTGTATCTATGGAGTACTAAAGATGACAAATCATATGCACGATTAAGCATGAGATTGTATATAGAGACCAAAAAAAAAACATATTAATGGGAATGTCGACCATCAACCTCCATTATATGTTAGCAAATTTGTGTGCTGAGCAATGTTTTACAGGCACCATATATTTACTACTTCGCTTATATACCTTACAAACATATTTTGTAAGAATTCATTAAATAGCACAAATCTATACATCATCAATATATATATGTATAATAGCTAATAAGCTGCATTTGCTTACAACTGTTTTGTTTCATTATATATGTGAGTTAACATATTAATATCTATAATAAGCATTACTATCAGTAAGTAACTATTATAGCTTGTACTCATTTTATTTAAAAACTGTATAATTTTAAGATCTTGATAGAGTTGTATATACCATCCCAATTATGCAAGGTTATGTATATTTTAATGATCTGTATATATGTGCTTCCTTGACAATAACATAATTATATCGCAATATAAATGATCTATATGTGCATTCATGGAATTTCCATAATAATAGTAATCGACATCAGTGTTTGATTGATTATCACTAGCAACTGTTCATATGTAGATGTATAAGATGTGTAATTTAATGAAAATGTTGATCATTCCTCTAATAATATTGTGTTATGCAAATGTTCCTACTAGATAAAACACTATGTCATTATGATATTTTAAAATAGAAGTGCCCGTTGTGTAATTTATTGATTTTCACAAATTTATGTAACAATGTATGAGGTAAATCAGATTTGCATTATAAGGGTTTTTTTTTTCTTTATCATTTATTAAACTGGAGTCTGACCACGCATGTAGTATGACAGGTCGCACAAGTTGTATAGTATTTGAAGTCAGACTACACGCGTAGGTTGCACGTAGGTTGGTCCTAAGATGACTGGTGTGTAACCTACGCGTGTAGTCTGGCTTCGAATAATAACCTATCTGACTTCGAATGAAGCCTACGCGTGTAGTAATTCTCAACTTAAATCAAGATGCATGGAATCTAGTGCAAAAACCTGTATCATGGAACATTTGGCTACAGTATATCCGTACAAAAACAAAACAAAACAAAAACTATACCATTACCTTGTTTCGATAATGTATTATTCAATTGATGTCGTGTTATAAATAAAATTTCTTTAAAGGTTCTAACAATTTATAAAATGATATAACAATTTATAAAATGATATAACAATTTGCTGAATTTGGTCCATGATCAGATATTCTTTTAATGATACAATGGTAGTTAGTACATTGGTAACTATATTTATTTTCTGGGGATTCTTTTTTTTTCATTATTAATGGCATTAGTTTTATTACAAAGTGCTGATGGTTATTTATATGATTATGTACATCTTAGAGGTGAACAGGAGAGAGTAGCAATAAGTAAAAACAAAACGCAGGACGAACTACTTGGAAAACGGAAAGGTCATGACACAAAAGTCGACTTGAGAATTTTATACGATAGAGGAGAATATAGCTGTGTGATGAAGCAGCAAGAAGTTGTCGTAATTATTTTTGGCGGATAAAAGAACCGTAGCCAATATAAATAATAAAGATAATAAGAGATTTAAAAAGAACGTAAAAGATGTTAAGCAGAAAGTGCTGCACATTACAAAGAGTTATAAAGAATAGTATAATAATAATCGTACATGGAGTGTCCAAAAAGAAAAGTAATGACACCAGGAATTTTTACTATGACAAAGTGATGAAGGAGAAACTGACACGAAGGAAATGATCGAATCACAATTCAAATGTTCTTGGTATGCTTGAAAAATATCCTGACAAAAAGAATTACATATCTACGTTTGGAATCATAATGATGGGTAAAAATGTTTCTCTATTATGCTTATTCATTTTGAACTTAAAACAGCGATGCAAATGTACTCATGATGAAACTATGTTTACATAGTAGGCTATTCTTTTTATTTGATCAACATGGATTTTATGCTTGTGGATCTATATGCCGTATTAATCACACTTCAAGATATACAATCACCTCATCCAATATTGGAGTATTTTCAATCAACGTTTTAGCAATCATGAAGTACATTTCATCAATCAAAAGCACCATTTTATAAGTTATTGAAGATATAGAAACTAGTATTCCACCCAGTACTAGATTCCTCATGAAGTAACAGCCGCAACTCCTTTTCTCAGTTGCATCATCATCGTCTTCATCAACAAAATCATTTATCTCATCAGCAAGTTTTTTCGCATACACCATCATTATCAGGACGAAGAGGTGGAAGTAGAGAAACCAGTGACGCCTCACTCTCTTGGCTTAAAGTAATTATTTTTTTTTTCGCACTATATTTTTCAATTCAATATTACTCATCCCACACCATTTTAACAATATTTTCTCTTTCATTCTCAATCTTTATCATATATGTTCCCACCAAAACAGCATTTACATATATTTTCATTAAATAATATATAATCAAAATAAATTTTAAGAATAATTACGCTACCTTTTTAATCAGTTAACAGACCTATGGTGTCAAGTAAAGCAAAAAAAAAAAAAAAAAAAAAAAAAAAGAGAACATTTCTCCAAGTGCACTCTACTACAGCTAAGATTCCGAGATTTAACCGAAGCTTTTGGAGAAATACCCTAGCCTCCCAAACAATATGCAAGCAATCGACCATATAGTGAACAAGTTTACCTCGATCTGAAGGATGTCTTTACATTTGGTTAATGGGATAAAACATGACCAGCATTGATTCACGTCATACGAGAGATCGATCGCCTGAGCCATCCAGACGAAATATTTGATGATGATAATGAACCAGACCCAGAAGAAGAACTAGAACAGCCAGCTATATATGATGAATAACACACTTAGGTGTGTTATTTTCTTTCTTACCACCCATTCCCACTTTCTCTCTTTCTCCACACAATATATATTTTATACTTTAATTATATATCTCCATTATCACTACTTTGTATACCGTAATCAAGCATTACTTTTTCCTCTATTAGAGGTTTTTTCAGTTTTGCCTTTTAATCATCCATTTAATTAATTTTATTCCCAAATACCTACAGGTGTAGGTCAACTAATCTTCCACAATAATAAAATAAAATTTTAAACTACAGACCTATGGTTCAAAGAAAGTATTCTTCAAGGTGTAAGAAAAAAAAACCTAGTACTCTAAGACAAAAAGTACTTTTATATAAACCGCACCATTAACTTTATTATTTTGTTTCAGGGAGAGAGGGGCGGGATCATCATCTGGCTATACAGTGGGAAAGAAACCAGTGATCTATTAGTCCATGTTCCTATTGAAAGATAAAGTTAAAAAAACGCTCAATAGATTATTCTTACATTTATTATATATATATATATATATATTATACTATTGAATAATATTCCAAGTATTTAAATTGCTCATCAGTCTATTTTGTCTGCTGACAACATTTTTCATAACTTTTATAAATTTCCCATACATCATAATGTACAACCCAAAGTAACTTGATTTAGAAAAAGGTTCCCACTTACAATTTAATTTATTAAAAAAAACAACACTCCTCCTCCCTTCTATTGCTTAATCCTCATGATACTATTAAATTGCTTGGAAAACAAAAAATGGGATGTTATTGCCATGAAATAAATAATAATAATAATAAATAAATAATAGAATATAATAGGATATAATGTACAGAAATAATAAATAATAGAAACAAATAAGAAATAAAGTAATACAAACTGATATTTTTTTTGTGGGTTATCCGAATACTTGGGTAAAAGAATAAATAAGTAGGTGGGAGAAGTTATATTTTTCTCACCAAAAGTCAAAATAATAAGGGTGTGTGGAAAAATCATGCTTTGTCTTGTTATTATATAACCAAAAGGAAAAAAAAACAGGGTTCAAACAAGAGCGAGAGACATACACATACACATAGAGAGAGAGAAAGTATAAAATCATTATCATGATGATGATGATGTAGTAGTTGTTGCTGAAGTCACTTTTTCGTTTCCATTCGTATGACGATGTTGTTGTTGTTGTTGAGTTGTCAAAGTTGACAAATTAGTCGTAGTCGTAGTCGTGGTAGTAGTAGTAGTAGTATTAGACGAAGAAGTAGTAAGAAAAGAAGTGGAACAACATTGGAGGATGGAAAAAAGCAAGAGTCTAAGAAAGGACGACAGTTTTTGTCGCCACTTCCACCAGAGTCTAAAATAGATATATATATTTATATAATAAAAAAAAATTATATACAAATTATGTGTTATTATCTACAGTGATTTTGTATTTGTTCATTTTTTTCTTTTTTTTAGTAATTGAAAATTTTTTATAATAAAGATAAAAAAAAAATGGAGTTGATGAAAAGAGAGAAATGTTGTCTGTGTAGGGAATTGAAGTTGCAGTTGTAAAATGTAAGAGTGTATATAAAAAGTGTGTGTGTGTGTGTATGTTGTGTGTGTGTATATAAATGTAAATGTAGTAGTGTATATATGTAAGAAGAAAAAAAAATTAAGAGCTATATCCATTGACTTGCCGATGCTTATAATGAACTTCAGAACATGCGCGCAATCGAGCAGCTGCTTGTTCAGGTGTAATATCTCTTTGAGCTTCTCCAAGCATCTCGAAACTATCATTTTATATATATTTAAATGTCATTAGTCTATTAGAAAAAAAAAAGATACAAAAAACAATTCTTACCCAACCAAGAATTTACGAACAGTAGCACTTCTTAACAACGGAGGATAAAAATGCAAATGTAAATGAGCATATTCATAATCGCCTTGGACCGGTGCCTGATGAATACCCATGGAATAAGGAAAAGAACATTCAAACAAATTATCATAACGACAAGTGATTCGACGCAACATATCTGCCAAATCCAATTTTTGTTGCTTGGACATTTTAGGTAAACTAACAACATGGTCTTTAGGCAACACCAACGTTTCAAATGGCCACAAAGCCCAAAAGGGAACAATACAAATAAACGAATCATTTTCCATCACAATGCGTCCTTGTTCTTCTTTTTCACGTTGTTCCCGTTTGACATAGTTGCACAACAAACAACCATCAGGATGATCTTGTTGATAAGCTTTGAGAGCATCTAATTCGACTTGAGGTTCTTGAGGAATTTGTTCTGTTGCCCATAATTGTCCATGAGGATGTGGGTTCGAACATCCCATGGCCGCCCCTTTATTTTCAAAAATCTGCACGTGCTTGATATATTCCTTTTGTGATAATCTTTCGTAACTATCGGTCCATTGGTCTACAATGCTAGCGATTTCGGGAACAGTCATTTCCGCCATGGTTAAATCGTGACGAGGGGAAAAACAGATAACATGGCATTCTCCACGAACTCCTTCGGCTCGCAATAAGTCATCGTGAGTGTCTGGTAAAGCAGGTTGATGAGACTTGACAGCGGCAAAATCGTTATGGAATGAATAAGTAGATGTATAAGTAGGATTGTGATCGCCATTAGCTCGTTGATTCCCTGGACACAAGTAACACGTTGGATCATAGTTGGGTCGTTTTTCAATTTGAGCACTTTCACGATGTCCTTGCCAAGGTCGTTGAGTACGGTGAGGTGAACACAATACCCATGAACGAGTTAAAGGATTATACCGACGGTGAGAGTGGTTATTAAAATCAAACGTAGACATAATGATGTGTTGTTATTTTTTTTGTTGATATATTTATAGATTCGTTTGATAATAGATATAGGTGGGGGAGGGAATACTTCTTTGTATGTATATAAAAAAAAAAGAGAGAGAGAGAGAGAGAGATAGTGTATATAAAAGAAGAGGTATAGGTTTTGTTTTTTCTTTTCCTCTCCTGTGTGTGGTAGTCTAGTTGAAATATAATGAAAAAAAAAAAAGGTTGCGTTGTATTTTCCCCTTTTCTTTTTTATATATTTTTGCTAGTTTTAGCTTCCTTTTTGCTAAGGTTTTCCATCCAATCCCGCGGTTGCACCTTGATTATATAACACGTCGGAAGTTTAAACATGATAAAAAAAAATGCATTGTCCGACCTAATACATAGGGTTATGTAATTCTGTTTGAGAAACCTTAAAAAAAAAGATTGTTTTGTAACAGAGAGAGAGAAAGAGAGAGAAAAGGTCCCTGTTGCTTATTATAATACTACAAGTGTATGTGTGTGTGTGTGTGAATAATAATATATATCCGGTAAGCTAATATACCAATGTAACCATCGTATATTATTAATAGAGAAGGACCCCTTTTTTTTTATCATGGTGATGAAAGGATGAATTGAAATGCTATTTTATTATTATTTCCCTTTTAATGCTTGATATCCACTATCTGCTAATATATCCATTAAATCTATATAAAAATATATATTTCATCATTAGATCGTTTCATTTCTTTACATATATTAACTAAATAAATAAATAAATAAATTTGAAACACGTGCCTTGCCAATCTAATCCACTGGATGCTCCCCAGAGAGGCATTCCATATTGTTGTTGTTGTTCTGTTGTTCCTGTTGCTGATGCACGTGTCACCTCGCCTGACGAAGCAGTGGATTCAATTCCTGATAAAGAGGATATGGAAGTAGAAGAGGCATTCTTTTCATGAGATGTGGATGAGGATGACGAAGATGAGGAAGAACATTTTAATTTAGGATCTTCTTTCTTATTATTTGTATCTTTAACCAATCGTTCCAAAATTTCTAATACTGGGATGACGGAAGGCTATATAAATCATATATAATTAAAGTTCTTGTTCAAGTTTCCCATAAAAAAAAAACTTTCCGTAAAGTACTAGAATTGTACACCCATATGGTATACACACACACACACACACACACACACACACGCATTACTATGGCATTTCTAGTAAAATAATAATAAAAATAGTATGTTACCTCAGCAATATAAGTCTCAAGTCTTCGATATTGATTCAATAATCGTTCAACACATTTTTCAGCATTCGTGGCAATCTGTTGATCAGGACTTCGGAGCAGTAACAGGGTCACTATCAATACTTGGAACATGATGTAACCTATTTTGTAGATTATATAATCAGCTTTTTCTTATTCCGTCCTGTCTTTTTTGATTCACCGCTACACATGTGTTATATGTTTTTTTTTAAGGCACACTTATCATTTTTTTATCATTCAAATGAATGATGCGATGATATTACTTACTTGTCAGGGACCAACTAAAACTCAGCATAGATTTCACCTGCATCACTTCTGCAATATTTAAAATGGATTGGATAGCGTCATAACATTCATCCGGAACTTCGAATTCATTTCCTTCACTGGTGGCAACAAAGGGTCGTTTTAATAATAATAATACAGAATAATACGCTAATCGTAATTGCCCAGCTATATATATATATATATATAATATCATTCATTAGAATGAGAGAAGTTGACCCATTTTCTTTTAGCACAACAAAAGTTCATTACCTCCAAAATTCAGTTTAATTTCAAGATCATAATCTAAATCCTTTCTTCCAATACGCTCCATCTCAGTGGCACTGAATTTCCATTGGTTCGGAAGTCTTTGATCCCATTCTTCCAAGGTTGTGTTAAGGCTCCGGTAAATTTCATCCATTCCGCGACGCTTATCAGAAAAACTTCGAGCACGCGGGGAACATAAGATACGAAGAATGTCACCAAGAATCGCGGATAATGTGGTAAAATAACGAATAAATGCATATTGATTATTTCCTTCTGTCATTGGTAATTCAACATCGCAATCAGCATCCGATATGGTGAGTGGTCTAATTGAAAAAAAAAAAAATGGATAAGGGTTTTTTTTGGGTAGGAGATTATTTTGAGTGTCAAAAAAAAAAGCCATGATGATGATGATCGGATACATTTGCTTATATAAACATGTCCCAATTTTGATTATATAACCAAACACTATTTATTTTTATTTTATTTTTTGCATGAATAGATAAATATACTTTACCTGCCCAAAGTGGCACAGATCCATCTATCTAATACATAAGCAGACCACCATAATCGTTTTCGTGCTTCCATCTTATGACTTGGAATACCTAATTGTGTATTGGATCGATGTAACCCAAGGTCCTGTGCCTAAAAATCATGAATCATAATTGTATCAATATAAAAATATCCCATTTATTTATTTATTTATATATTTTCTGGAAAAAAAAATGGATCACTTTTTTTTCTTTCTTTCTAGTTCCTTATTTTCCCTCCCCCTCCCCTCCAATAACCACATTTCAACTTACCATTTTAACAGCTAAACTAATACCTAACCAATCCGTACTTTCAGCAGCCCATTTCCGAGCACTACATGAACTTAATAATAAGATTTGAATCTTATCAATCGTAGGACTCATAAAATCAATGTTTTCACATATTAAAGCATCCGCCAAGGCAACAAAAAGATCGGTACGATTAATATTATGTTTCTTGATCACCCAATCATCTTCATCTAATAATCGAGCTGACGCTCGACATATCGCAAGGATTAAATTACGAGGAATCGTGCTTCCTGTTTCTTTTCTATATTCTTCATAAAAATCGGCTTCATCCACAATGGGAATAAATACATTCATCTTTTTAAAGTATCTAATATATATATATATATATATATCAGACAAAAAAAAAAGAGGTTAGCCTTCCCTTTCCTTTAATTTGTTCGTTTGTTCAGATATACATCCCCCTACTTACAATTCAATTAATCGATCAACAACATCTTTATGAGGTAATTCCCATTGATGTGAACTCTCTATATCATTCATGGACACTAGACTGATAGGTTCTTCAGGTAATCGTTCCACCATCATATCAGATTCATCTTCAGCAAAATCTGAAGAACAAATATTGGAATGGGATGGAAAACTATTTTTTGGAAATAACTTGCCAAGTAAATGAAACCCAGAAGAACTACCCACATAGGAATACGAATCTGCCGTACTACCACCAGCACCACCGCTATTATTATTATTAGGATCGGCATTGTTGTTATCTAGAGGGTTGGTCACACCATTGTGACTTGAAGCATTTTCTTGAATCATGGTTGTAGATCCAGTAGAAGAAGTAGGAGAAGGAGGTGATATTTTTTGTCGTTTTTCAGATCGTTTCTTTGTTGTTATAGAAGATATATCATTCCCTTTCTCTTGTATCAAATCCTGATAACTTTCAGGCGATAATCGACCCGCATTAGCCACATTCATTAACATTTCTTCCATCCTTCGTAATCGATTTTCTAATCCTTCCACATATCCTTTAGGTGGTCCGCGCTTTTTCGCAGCCTTAATTATATATATATATATATCACATGTTAATAGCCTGTCAGTTTTTTTTGGGGGGGATGGGAGAGGACGATATTTTTTTTTTATCTCTCATCCATTCTTAATAAACAACAATAAGAGAGAGAAGAAATTACCTCATTAAACGTGCATTGTTTTCCATAACTTTTACAAGAAGTACAAGATAATTGTGGATATGCTTGACTATAATCACATCTATTTTTTTTTATCCATTCCCCCCCCCAATGCCGTTAGAAGGAATAAAAAGCTTATTTGAGTTTCGATAATATATATATATACCTCTCTTTCTATAGCATATTTAAATTCTTGTTATTATTATTAAAAAATAAAATTTACCATACCGTATTTTTTTTCTTCGACATAGATCACCTATTAAAAATGAATTTAAAAAAAATAACAAGTATTTTTTTTTTCAAGAAAAAAATAAAATAAAAATGAGTAATCAATAATGGTTTGACAAGTTATGCAACTTTTTTGATCTTTTTTCAAAAACTAATAATAATAATAATTTACATGCACGATCTTTCTTTGTTCGTTTTTGACGAGTAGGATCCATAGTAGAGTCTTCAGTGGATAAAGAAGTAGGTATTGGTAATGACGTGTGCGATCCTTCTAAATTAGAATTTGGAGGAGGTTGGATCGTTGAGTGTGATTTCGGCGCCGTTGCCGAGCGCGGAATTAGTGTTTGTTGTTGTTGTTGAGAAGGTAAATACATGGCAGCAAGTCTATTATTATTATTATTATTATTATTATTATTATTATTGTTATTGTTGTTAGGTTGTGTATTGGAAGATGAATAGGAATGCATAATAATTATGCTTTTATATAAAAATAATATGGGAATGCAAAAAAAAAAAAAAAGTTAAGTATGTATGTATGTATCAAAAGAAAGTAAAAAAGGAGTTAAAGCAGGTTTATATGAAAGAAAAAAAGAGAGTCGGATGTAAAAAATTTATAGACACATAATACTTTTTTTTTGTTTCTTGGCTTTAAATTTTGCATAATAAGAAAAAAAAGTGAATTTACCACGTTCTTCTCTCTTCTTTATGCTTTTTTTTTTAATTCCTAGTAATTGCTTATTTTGTTTTTTTTTATATATAAGTCATTAGCAGGGGGCAGGGAGAAGAGGGGCGTTTGTTTTAACTATACCCAAATAAGCCAGCCCGAATGAAATACTGATGCAAATGATAATAACAACAACCTTATATATATATATATATATGATACCAACCAGCAAAATTCTTTTTTTTGTCATACATAAAAAATCTGGCCCCAGGACCAAACAGCAATAGAAAACCGGCTGATCATCTCTCTATTTTTCTTTTACAAAGGTGTGATTTTCTCTCTTTCCTTTTTCCTTTTTCCTTTTCTCTCTCTCTTTCACTTTTTTTTTTTAAAAAAAAATAATAATTATCAAATCAAATAAACTTTTTTTTATTGTATGGAAATAAAGAATCCATCATCTATATATGTTAACATAGATGCTTGGATCATTAAGTAACCGTGATTATGATGATTATGTTCGACGACATATGAATCGATTAGATCATCAAGCCGATTCTATTCGAAATACTTTATACAATACTACTACTACTTCCAGACCTGTAAGAAATCAACAACAACAACCTTCTTCAACAGCCATTCTTTGTGAAGATCCTTATTGTCATCAATATCCACATTCACATCCTCCTCCTCCATCTCAACGTCGTCGGTCTAATTCTACCAATACCAGACAAAGACGTTATGGAAATACAACTCATGAACTAAATCGTCATCCTTCTTATCACGATTTTCATGAAGTAGAAGAAGATCTTTATCGTATTCCACCTTCATCACAGTGGCGAATCGCTTCTACTTCACAACAACAATCTCCTCGAAGACGACGATCTTCTTCTATATCCGCAAAAACTCGTCGAGAACTAAAATTATCAAAACAAAGACAATTTTTTGATGATGCATATTATGATAGTCAACAAGAGGTATTATTTTTTATTTATTTCGGGAGTGGCTGGAATGGGAGTTTTTTTTTTTTTTTTTGTTGTTGTTTTATTTTAGGGCTAAAACAAATTGCCTTTTTTAAAATTTAACATATAGGAAGAAGAAGATTGGTATCACCATCATCAGCAACAACAATATCTGCGGCGTCGTTCAGCCTCTCTTGGCGCCGAGATTCCTCACAATGCATATTATTATGATGATGATGGTGCGGATAACGATGATGACGAAGAAGAAAATGATCATGACAACAATAATGATGACGACGACGATGATGATGATGATGACACATTAAATGAAAATGAATTATTAGCCAAAGCCAATGCTCAACGAAATATTTTGGTATTAGCCGATGATCCATTGGACCCTACGGATCCAGCACTTGACTTGCAACAACAACAGCAACACACCTCATTACCATCACCACAGGAACAGTTGTCACCATTACATCATTCATTGATAGGTTCACATGAATCATTACCGAATCAATCTGTATCCACTGGAACCAATATTGAACAACAACAACAACCAACACAATCACAGCAACAGCCAAGTTCCATCACAACCACCCCTTCCATGTCTACAGCCTCTTCTTCTTCCACACCACCAAAAAAGAAAAAAGGATGGTTATCCTATATATTTTCAACAGGTCGTGATAAATCATCTTCTCCATCAAGTCCTTTTACTCCTTCCCCACCTCATATTGCTTCACCTATTGGTAGAGTACATTCTATTCAATCCAAAGGACCTTTAGGGGATGCTCTTGATTCTAAACAACAAGCAGATCTTTTACGTCAATTATATAATCATATCCCTACTTCTACATCTAATCCATCACATCAAGACTTTTATCAACAACAACAAGCATCTCCACAACAACAGCAACAAGATACCCGAACAATGAACAATAATAATAATATCAGTGATACCACTCTTATAAACAATTCTAGTAACTCATCCAATACCCAACTTCCATTACAAGATTCAAAGCATTTATGGAAGATAGCCAATCTCAAACACGTATGGGTGTTTCGTGCCATTACATCCAACGAAAACAACAACAATAATAATAATAATAATAATACAGATGAACCAAATGTATGGATCACATTTGATTATATCAATCAAAAATTATTAACCGATTATCAACAAAAGATGAACAAAATCAATCGTAAAAAAAGGAAAAAGAAAAAAAAGCAACAACAACAACAACAACCTGTTCCTTATCAAGGGATGATGATGTATTCTCCTCCGTATGAAGAAGAACAAGAAGAAGGTGTTGAATTTTTTGACTCTCATATTCGACAAGGAAAATTACCTGTTTTGGTACTTCCGAGCCGGGGACAAGCTTACTATCCTACCAATATGATGGGAGATGAAATTATTTCAATTCAAGTTGCTTGTCTTCCAAATACACAATATGTGGATTTTGTTTTTCGAAAACAACAACACTAACATTTATAAATACTTTTTTTTTGCATCATCTCTTTCTTTTCACTCTTCTTTTTCTTCTTCCTCTTTCTTTTTTTTTTGCATTCTATGAAACAACTTGTTTATAAACAACCCTCTCCCCCTCCCTCATTTGCATATTTTCATCATTTATAATATTACCAATAATAAAAAAAAAAGTTGAATCCATGTTTTGTTTTTTTTTAAAAAAAAAATATCTTTATTGGCCCTTGTTGATGGGATTAGTATAACATAGTATATGTTATATATTCATATAATATAAAATAATAGAATGATGACTTTATAAAAGTCATGTTATCATTTATTATAAAATGGATCTAAATAAATGGTGGAAAGATTTAAAAGAACTATTTGTTGTCATCTATAGATCAATCTACTCATTATATATATATTATATATAAGGCCAACATCATCATCTCTTTGCATCTCTAAACAATATATCTTGGGGGGTAAGGAAGGAGACGTGTTTACTTTTTTGATAATAACAACGTAATAGATGAATGATGAATGTACACGTTATCTCCAATTAATTTTTTTTTGTAATTGACAACCCAAAAAAAGTTTACCATGAAGATAAAAAAAAAATCGTCATCCATTGTTGAACAAAGTCGATCTATGAATGAACAAAATCAAGGGTAATAAAACGTATCATTCATTTTTGTGATAGGATGTTTGGTCATGAGGATCTTTTTTTTGGTCAAATGATAAACAAGAAAGAAGAACTAAAAAACACTTTTTGAAATTCAAAAAGTATAAAGATATGAAAAGAAAAGAAAAGTAAAAAAAAAAAAAAAGGATGCATGCGCACGAGCACTTTTTTTTTTATTGAAATCATCATCTGATCAACGAAAACAACATTATCATATATATACAAGTCACCAGATGAATTCTTTTTCTTTGTCAATTAAAAAAATGTACTCATTGATATTAACAATCCTGTCAACTATTTATTGTGGGGAGAGAAGAAAATCATATATATACATATATTGATCTAATTGTTCTTGCATTTACAAAATGATGGGGTGATGGATTTTAACACTACTAACGAATAATATGCAGGATGATGATACTTTATGATCTGCCCATTCAAATCAAAAGAACCACATGCTTTCATAATAAAAAAAAAAAAAGGTATGTATAACATGATCACTGCATTGGAATAAATAAAAATACTTTCATTTATGTTATATTTTGGGAATTTATTGATTCATACGTACCAAGTAAACATTATCAAAAATGACCCAAGAAGTTTAACATTTATAACTATTTTTTTTTATATGCGTAGCACATTTAGTATAACTTGATTTGTTCATGAAATGGGATTGCGTTATAATAATTATTTTCATCTAAAATCTAATTTTCATGACATTGTCTACATACTACATAAAATTAAGATGGAACATAATAATGTATCTTTGATGAATGAATATTATAAAAATCTATCTAGATTCATATATAAAGATGAAATTGTTAATTAATCACGACATTCTAAAGTTTTAATATATATCAATCATGATTTACTTCAGATGAGATGTATCTATATTATCCTTATAGAAAGACTTCTTTCTTTTTTCAATTCTCAATATTACTTTATTTGGTACTTTTTCAAGTGTATCACAATTAAAAAAGATCCTCTGCTACGTATTAAACCATCTAAATGTACCTTAAATCTTCTTCTAATATGGAAGGATATAGACTCTTTCCCACACTCAAAACATTGAAAAGTAAAACGGGTTTCTATTTTCTTTTCTTGACAATAATAATAACAGGTTCTTAAAAGACAACTTTTTTTTTGTTTCAAATGTAAAAATTCAATGTGTATTTTTTTTTGTTATTATGCATAAGAATAATAAAAAACAACAACAATAAAAAAATGTGTCGCACTTAACAATAATTTATTTTGTTTTTTGGCACCCCTTTAAGTGATTACTATCTTTCTTTTTAAATATTATCAAACTGTGTATAGTTGTAAAAGAATATGATCTGTCGTCTTCTCTCTCTTTCAATATAGGTAGTAATAGTAAAAAAATAAAAAATAAAAAAGACAATTATTTTTTTTATGAAACAAAAAAAGTTCCGTTTTGTAATAAAAAAAGTATATCTTCTTCTAATAAACATTTGCATCAAAAAATAAAAAAAAAAAGCTGCACAAGTTACATTGTCTCATCTTTCTTCTTCTTCTTGATGAGGAAGGTCATGTTTATAATGTTCTTTCTTTTCCATCCCCCAACACACATTATGTAAATAGTTTTCTTTGTAAAAAGAAGATGTACTCTCATTTTTACTCTTATTAGTACTGTTTTTTTTTACTGATTATATAAATAAAAATTATTCAGTTCTCTTTTAACTTTGTTTACATCAATGTTGTTTAATACAGAAAGTGTTATAGTAATAAACTAATTGATATGAGCATCATCTATATAAACCCAATTGTTATTCAAATATCGAAAAAAAGTATAATATATATATAATCCGACAATGGGTTACACTACATATTTATGGGCGGAAAACTAAAAAACAAAAACTAACAGAATAAACATGAACCTATTAGAAATTACTTTAAAGCATGATGACGATGATGATGATATATTTATAGGATAAAGAATTTTTTTTATACAGATGAAAAAAAAAAGCTGAGTAGAGTATATATAAACCTACTACAACGCATAATAAATAAAAATGACATTATTATGATCGGAAGAGTCATTCCGGATGATAGATGATGAAATAGGGAAAAACGCGATTCCACGCGGCTTTTTTTACTCCATCATCAAATTTATCGGCAATCAACACTTTAAATCATCTATTCCGATCCGAAATTTTTTGATGAGTGGCCCTGCTTATTCATATTAGGTTATATAAAAAATAACACATCATTATGTACAAAAGGAGATTTTTTTATTTTTTTTACTCAAGGACTAATTAGCAACTAATCACTTTCTTTTCTTCTCATGTATATATACTGCATTATAATACAATGGATATAACAAACAAATAAATAAATAAATTAGTTGGGTAAAATAGGATGATACGTTTTTCGTAAAGTAACAAAAAAAAAAAAACGTCCCGCCAAAATAGTAGGTACCTATTATTTGTCCATTTTATGCAATAATAAAAATGTGGGGATACTAAACGATGATACAATGTGATCTACAAAACCACATTTTTTTATGGGGACCATCATCTTTTTTTTCTTTTGGGCTATCCAATGAACTGATGATGGTTTGGGTATGTGCGCAAAAAAAACCCATTCATCATCATATACACACATATATATAAATATCACTCAACATTATTTATTCATTGATTCTTTTTAAATAAATGATTTAAAATGATGACATGAAAAGGTAATTATCTCTTCTCCCCCCCCCCAAAAAAAAAAGATGGGTTCGTCTTGATGGTAAAAAAAAAAAAAAAAAAAAAAAAAAAACTGAGATGAGATTTATAGACTTATCATCCTACATGCATGATACCAAAAACAGCAAACCTTTTTCTTTTTCACTTATAATTGTGGGGTCCCTCTTCCAAACTCCCTTTTTTTTTAACAAAAGAAAAAAAAAAGACAAGTTAATATAATAAATGTTGTTGTTGCTAAGGTTACATAATAAAATATATATTATGGATGTTACTTGAATTATTGTTGCTAAGTGACATAATAAATGATAGAGTTGCTAAGTTTTTACCCTGTTAGAAAAAAAAATCCCAACACACACACTCATCATCCATCCACTTCCTCCCTCCTCCCCCCCCTTTATATATATATATATATATATAAATATATCTCCTTAATACCCCACTCTTTCACCCATCATCCATCTTACATCTTCCTTCCTCCCTCTCCCCCAAAAAAAAAATGCTCTCCTTTTTTTGGAATTTATAGGTTTATTTTTTACCGCCCAAAAAAAAAAGGGAGCTTAATTTTTTATAACTAGATGATGAATATAAACTTACACTGTTACTACACTATGAAGTAATAAAGAGAGAGAGAGAGAGAGAGAGAGCAGTCGACCCCAGGTTGGGTATCTCATTATAGAAAAGATTTTGGCGTGAATGAAAAAAAGATGTGTTGGGAGAGTATATAGTGTGTCGGTTCGTTTCCTTTTTATTTTCTATTGCATATTTTCTGTGTTTATTAAACTTGGTCTTTTTTTTTTCTAATCCAACTTCGTTTTCTTTCCACCCCCCTTTTTTTTTCTTCTTCTCTTCTTTTCTTTTCTTTTTTCTCTCTCTCTCTTTTTTACCTTTTCAATTACTTCTTTTATATATCTGTATTATAGCTTATTTAAGTACCAATTTATTAAATACAACAACTTTATCAAAAACAAAAAAAAAACAAAAACCCACCACCAAAAAAAAAAAAAAACGAATTAAAAAAAAACTTCTCTATTATTATATGGCAAATATCACTATGTCGACCACCTCTCACGGTGGTCGTAACAACACGTCGTCCACCAATAACAACAACAACAACAACAACAGTAATAACAACGATACACCAATGTTAAGTCTACCACGTCCCACGAACTACGATACACAAGACCGATTAACTCAAATTGACGATTTAAAATATTTCTTAGCAACAGCCACGAATGATTGGGATCCAGAACGAGCCGTCAAATCCTTTGCATTACCCACGGGTGAAAGTGTGTCTTGTGTCTTTTGGAATCATTTATTTCATATTACAGGAACAGATATTGTTCGATGTTTAGTCTTTCGATTCCATGCATTTGGTCGACCTGTATGTAATCTCAAGAAATTTGAAGAAGGCGTCTTTTCTGACCTACGTAATTTAAAACCTGGAAATGATGCTTGTTTGGAAGAACCCAAATCCGAATTTTTGGATATGCTTTACAAGAATAATTGTATTCGAACCCAAAAGAAACAAAAAGTCTTTTATTGGTTTTCAGTTCCTCATGATCGATTGTTCTTGGACGCGCTTGAACGTGATTTGAAAAGGGAAAAGATTGGTGTAGAACCTACAAGTATCGCCGTCGCTGACCCAGCTACTTCATTATCGTTGGATTCTACGCATGAATTGTTTGATCAGTTGAGAAAGTCTATGGCATTATCAGCTGCTGCTACCGCTCATGCCCTTGAGGATGAAGCTGTAGTATCTGGTAGGTCTCAACAACAGACTACTACTACTACTACTACTACTACTACTACTACGTCGTCGTCGTCTTCGAATAATAATCTTCCTACTTTAACCAATACTTCTAATGGTGACCATCATCGTCATGCTCTTTTGTCGAATGAAGGTAATGCCTGAATCCCTTATTTTTTTTAAAAAAAAATACACACACATACATATATATATATAAAACGTATTTTTTTTTCCTTTCAAAAAAAAAAAAAAAAACCTCACACCACACTGTTGAAAAAAAAGAGAATAAACACATACATACACACTTCCCAATCACAAATCCAACGCAAAAAAAAACAGAATATATAAATATACCAACCAAATGATTTTTTTTTCTATTCTATTATATATATATTATACTATTTCTTTTATACATATATATATATATATATATATGTCTATGCTGTCTTTTTTTTAAATATATATATATATTCTATGTGGTCTCTCTCTCTCTCTCTCTCTCTCTCTCTCTCTCTCTCTATTGTGAAACGTTTCAACAACAACAAATACCAACCTACGACAAACCTCTTTTTTTTGAAATATATTATATTAATGTAGACGATCATGATGACATGTTGACAGACAACGACGAATGGGCTATGGCTTGGACACCAAGTGCTACAACCACACTGTCGGGAAGTGAAGGAGGAGCACACATGAACAGAGCATCGTGGCAACCCAACACTAGTTTTCCTATCCAGTCACACCAACAACAACAACATAGGTCCCGAAGCAATAGTAACGTATCATTATCACACGGGAATTTAGATACACCCAATAATAATACTATGGAACCTATCTCTCACGCGATTGGTAATTTGGATTTGACTTCAGAAGAAATGACAACAATGAATCATCATCATCATTATCCTTCATCTAAACAACATCAATTACGTAAAAAATCCAAAGCATTGATTGGTATGGTATCTTTATTTGAAGGATCGGCTACCTATAAACAACGCCGACGCCGAGCTGCATCTTTGTCATCCACTACTACTAGTACTACTAGTACAACAACACCCTCTTCTTCTACTACCTCATCACCTACCATCGTGACGACTCCTCATCTACTTCATCAGACGATGACAACAAATTCATCCACGACAAGTAGTAATAGTAATACATCAGGAGGACCTATTAGGCACCATCATCGTTCCACTTCAAATCCTGATTTAACAGTCACTTTTTCACCCCATTATGCATTGCAGCAACACCACCATCCGATGCTTTCCCAAACAACAACAGTGCTACCTACAAGTAGTACAAGTAGTCCACTTTTACAAAAACCTGCGCCACCCCTTTTATCGACCACGTCGTACAACGCTTTGGCCTCTGCAACTAATGCTTTAGCCAATATGGGAGAAGATGGTACGGATCCGAACCGAACATATACATGTCCATTGGGTTCTTGTGGTCGGTTATTTAAAAGATTGGAACATTTGAAACGTCATTTAAGAACACATACTATGGAAAGACCTTATTTATGTCAACAATGTGGTAAACGATTTTCAAGATCGGATAATTTAGCACAACATCGAAAAACACATGATCGTTCAAGATTACAACAACAACAACAACAGCAACAACAACAAAGAAAAAAAGATGATGATGATAATGATCATCATTATCGTCAAGATGGTGGTAGTACTGGTCATAATAACCATCATCAGCATGGTAATAACAATGGTACAAATAATCATCATGGAAATGGAGATAATCATCAACATCATCATGGAGGAGGTCATTATCATAATTATGGTACTAGTCATGATCAAGGTATCCATGGGAATCAATTTCAATCAACATTACCCCAACAACAATGGCCACCTCATTTAGGAGTTCCTTCTACAACTACAGCATCTAATAGTCTTTGTAGTAGTCGAAGTAGTACTATGAGTCCAATGCATGATTCAGATTGGGATTTTCAACAAAATACTACTGCTATCATTAAACAAGAACCTATTACTACTACTACTTGGACAACACCTTCTTCATCTCCTCATTGGCAACAACCCATGATGTTATCTTCTACAACAAGGAATGATAGTAATAATAGTAGTAGTAGTAATAGTAGTAGTAGTAATAATAATAGTTCGAATTCAAGTCCTTCTTCCGGTGGTAATGATGGTATAACAACACCTTTGGATAGTAAATTAGCCATGATGCATTTGCAACATCAATTAAAATTAATGCATCCACCTCTTCCTATGACAATGATGAATTCTTCACCACAACCATCCTTGACGTTTACATCCAGTCATAGTACACCTTTAATGTCCAATCATCATGACATGATAACGATGGATACCATGTATAATGATACTTTGGCATTTCCACCCCATGATATCTCTTCTTCTACTACTTCTGCTACATCTACTTCATTTCTTGCTTCTGATTATAATAGTCAAGATTTTGTCGAATTTTATAATACACACGCTCCTTTAATACCCACTCCCTTTGTCAACGATTATTTGGTGGATCAGGTATAAATTTTTTCTCTTTTTTTTTTTTTGAATTCTCACTTTTTTTTTCTATACATATTTTTTTTTCTCTTTCATATATATATTACACTTATAACAAACAAACATATTATATCATCATATCCCTATATATATATATATATATATATATATATTTATCCCCACATTATTATTATTATTATTATTTATATGCCTCATTTATTTGTTCTTCTTGCCCACAATTTATGTTTTTTTTTTTTCGTATATTTGCTATATATATGACTTTATTTTTTTTATGCCACTTTCTATTATTATTATTTTTTTTTCATTTTGGCCAGTAACAATTTTTTTTTCTTCTTCTTTCCCTCAATTCATGATTATTATTTTTTCTTTTTTCTTATTAAAAAAAATTTACATATTCTCTATTGATAAAACAGGATTGTCTTTTTTTTTTGTTTATGAGTGGTTGTGGATCACACACAAAAACAGGAACCAAATTTTTGGAAAACACAGAAAAAAAAAAGATCCGGTCCGTAACACAAATACCCGATATGTTTCTTCTCCGAAAAAACAATTTTTTTTAAAAAAAAAATAAATCAGAGAAACTCAAACAATTATACTTCTTTTTCCCTTTTTTCCTATTTTCTATTTTTTCTTTCTATCACTCCCAAAAAAAAAACAAAAAAGATGGATCAACCCTCGATCGATCAAAAATCAATGGTAGAAAATAAAGATATTGAAAAGACATCATCGATTCCTTTTGATTATTATGAAGAACAATTGGAAAGAGAAAAAGAAAAACGAGAATGGAGTTGGAAAGGCAAAACTTGGAAAGAGAGGCTTGGGTTTTTGAAAAGTATCAAATTTTGGCGTGTTCTTATTCTTGGTCAAAGTAAGTTAAGGGTTTTTTGTGTGTTGGGGGAGGGAATAGGGAATATGTTTTTAATTGTTTTTTTTATATTAGTTTTGGCTTTATGCATTACGGGAACTGTAGTCACTTCTACTAAACTTGGAAATGATTATAATTTTAATGCACCTACCACTCAAACTTTTTTGGTTTAGTAAGTCTTTTTTTTCAGATTTATATATATATTATGGAATGAATGAAATTTACAAATATTTATAAATATATATAGTGCGGTATTGGCTCTTATCTATAATCCTTATGCTATTTGGAGACGTGGGTTTAAAGCATGGTGTAATCAATTCTGGGAACGAGGTGTTTATTGTAAGTTTTTTTTTCTATCCATCTATTTATCTATCTATCTATTTTATATAAATATCTCACATCTCCCCCCCCCTCCCTTCTAGACTTTTTTCTCGGATGGGTCGATGTCGAAGGTAATTACTTGGTCGTCAAAGCTTATGCCTATACTGGTATGTTATCCGTCATGTTATTAGATTGTTGGAGTACTCCCACCTGTGTGATTCTTGCCTTGATCTTTTTCCGTGTCCGTTATCGATGGCTTCAATACGTAGGCATCTTTTTAGCCTTGTGTGGTACGGGTATGGTTGTAGGCAGTGATGCCATGGCAGGTCAATCTTGGATGGCTAGTGATCCTGTCAAGGGTAATTTTTTCGTCATTATCGGTACCACATTTTATGGTATCAGTAATACCAGTGTCGAATACTTGTCTCGTAAATATCCTATTTATGAAGTCAATGGAAGTTTTACCTTGTTTGCTACATTGATCAATCTTGTTCAACTTATGATTTTGGAAAGGGAGGAATTTTCAACATTTGTCAATAATGGTGAAGCTGTTGCTATGGTGATTGTTTATACCATTTGTATGGTGATTTTATATTCCTTGGCGCCTGTCATGTTTCGTTGGGGAAGTGCCGTCTTGTATAATTTATCATTGATGACCAGTGATTTTTGGAGTTTGATCTTTGGTTTGGGTCTTTTTGGTTATACCGTAAGTATTTTTTTTTTGGGTGTGTATATTAGATTGTAAAGCATAATGGGATGGAAAAAAAACAATCGGGTATATCTCATGTGTATGTATGTGCGTGTGTGTGTGTGTGTGTGTGAAAAGATAAAAAAAAAGATCTTGATGACTTACATGTGATATATGCTTTTTCTATATAGGTCGGTTTCTTGTATCCTATTGCATTTGTCGTGATCATTTTGGGTATTGCTTTGTATTATGTATTCCCAACACCAGAACCCGTCATTCAAAAACCTAATGATCCTACACGAAGACATCGAAAATTCAAATGGTTTGGTTTTTGGTTTGATACCATTGAACCTCAAGTAACAACGGATGAAAAAGTTCAAGTGGGTTCGAATCAACAAGATCATTCTATGGATAAGGAAAGTGTTCATACTGATCAATTGGAAGTCTCTTCCTCTATCAAGGTTGAACCCAAATCCTCCTAAGATATATTTATATATATAAGGAATTGAACGACGGTTGAAAAAAAAAGGTATTACCCTCTTTATACACTATTATTATTATTATTTTTTAATCTATTATTACAACAACAACAACAACAACAAAACCTTATCGAGAAACGTCCTCCGCCCTTTTCATCATCTTATACATTTTTACATCTTTATAATTCCTTCATATTTTTTTTGGATATCCTTTCAAAACCTTTGCATCGTTCATTCCATTTTCTTCATTGTAGCACTAGTGTACTTTTTATTTCTTTTTTTTTTTATTTATTTTTCCCCTTTTATTTATTTGTATTCTCCCTCTCTCTCTCTCTCCCCGCGGTTGTAAATTTTATCGGCTGGCACTTCCTCGTCTTTGGTCAGTCTGTAAAGAAAAAGACGTTTCTCCCGCTCCATATCTAGATAACAGAGATCTATCTCCCCTGTTGTGTGTGTGCGTGCGGTGGGTGGGTGGGTGGGTGTCAGTGTATGTGTTTTTTCCTTGTGGTCAGTAATTAATGTATGTATGTGTGTGTGTTTATATAGATGTGCATAATTTAGAAATATATATACACCAAACTCACAGTGAATTTTCGATGAGTTTGGCTTAAAAGTAAATTATAGAAAAAAGGTAAGGCTCATTTTTTTAGATCTTTGTATTATAGTAGTATCAATGCATAAAAACGGTAAGAAATAGTTATCATTTCATATATACTCTATAAAAAGATAAAACTCAAACTTTTTTTTATTTATTTCAATAAAAAAACAAATAACTTCTTTTTTTTTATTCTTTCTTTCTTTTTTTTATTATTATTAAAAAATTTATTCATACAAGCCCTTCTTTGCGAATTGAGGCAAAATAAAAGCAGCCTTATGAATATCCGAATTATAATAACGGAACAATTTAGCTTCTTGTTCAGGAGTGAACTTGCGAAGAGGTTCACGAATGACAGCATCAGCATCCTTGGAACACATGATATGACCAATTTGACCACTGGGGTAGGTAGGAATACAAGTATAAGCATATTCCACACGAGGATACAAATCCTTACAGAATTCAATGACCTTCTTAATCAAAGGCAAGTGAAGCCACATACATTCACCTTGAGTACTAAAGACACCCTTTTCGGTCAAGGCATTCTTGAGCAATTGGAAGAATTCAGCACCGAAAAGACCTTCAGCAGGACCTATCATTTGCAAAAAAAAAAGGAAAGAATAAAAATTAATAACTCTATACATTTCCTCTTTTCAAATATCAAGTTTTCCCTCCCCTTCTTTATATATTTATATTCTATGTATATCCCATTTTCCTCTCAAAAAAAAAGTTATTTACCATCGGGATCAGAAGAATCAGTGATAATGACATCGTATTGATTTGTCTTGTCACGTAAGAATTCAACACCATCACCAATATGAACAGTGACCTTGGGATGTTCAAAACCAATAGACATGTTAGGTAAATATTTCTTGGAGACACGAGGAACAGCTTCATCGATATCAACAAGAGTGGCTTCTTCAACACATTCGTGTTTGACAACTTCACGAAGGACACCACCATCACCACCACCAATCACAAGCACCTAAAAAAATAATAATCCATTTCCATCGTCAAATAAATATTTCATGATCCTCTTTTTCAACAGAGTCTTTTCTATATATATATATATATCTCCCGCATTCATTTTTTCATCATAATGATCGTTACCTTCTTGGGGTTAGGATGTGAGTTCATGGCAAGATGAGTGATCATTTCTTGGTATCTAATATAAAATATCCATTCACATGTTAAAATCCCTTCATTTTTGTATATATATATATATATATATTCTAATACACACATACACATTTTTTTTTTTGCATACTTACGAAAACTCATCGCGTTCAGTGGCCTGGATAACACCATCAAGAACCAAAACATTACCATAGTTAGACGATTGGAAAACCAAGACGTCTTGGAACTTGCTCTTTTCAACATGAAGAATTTCTTCGACCTTCAAAGCCATAGCTACCAAAAAATAAAGTTGAAAAGTTTTTTCAAACACGCGATTAAAAAACTTTGTAGATCGCGAAAAAAGCTTTTTCTTTTATGACACTCATAAAAATATTTATAATTTTTTTTGTACCTTGACCAGGCCATTGAGAGTTCTTTTCCATGAACCAACCGTCGTTGATGAGAGGGTGAGTGAGTGGTGCAGCCATTATAGTTCTCTATTGGTAATAAAAAAAAAAAAAGGAAAGAGAAATTTTTTTTTCTTGCTTTCTTTTTTGAAAGGAAATAAGAATTACCAGATATGGTAACTTTGTGAGATTCAAGCGCCGATTTTTTTATTTTTTTTTTTTGTTGCTCAAACTGTGAGAAGTGGAGAGGAAAGTCTTTACAAGTGTATAATAGATTCCTTCTTTCTCCCCCACCCCCCGGCGCATATAACCGATGTCTTTTATTCTATCATGAATATTTCGGTAAGATTTACCGAGTGAATTTATAATCAATATTCAATAAAGATGATAATATTTTTTTAAAAAAAAGAAAGAAAGATAAATCGAGATCATGGATGGTCGTTTTGTTGGTTGAAGATTGGATCAACTTTTTCTTCCGTCAGGAAATGCTTAACAAATGAAGTATATTTCATGGGTTATATATATATATATATATTGGAGTGTAGGATATTCTTGAAATAATGGGAAAAAAATATTTAAAATAACTATATAGGTATGCAGAAGGAATCATATCTGATGGATGGTGCATCATTAGCACTTGCTTCAACAGTTTATAAAGCATCAGTAAATATCGTTTTTTGGAAATGTTATTCATGTTTCAAGATGGTTGATAATTTTGATGAATATTCTATAATGATCTATCACTGCTACTGCAACTACTACTACTACTACTATATTAAATACATCTACAATTATGCATTAAAATAATATACTAACGATTTCGAGATCCATTACTACTTTTTTTCTGTGGTCTGCAATTGTATTCTCTATTAAATAGATCATTATTTTTATTTGTTTCATGAATATTGTAAAATACTAATAGTTTGAGATCATCATTTAAATATATACATGACTGCTACAATTATAATGACTCTTGTATAATAGTATACAGTGTCTTCAATTGAGAGAGAGTAGATGAATAGAGTTAAACACATATGAAAAATAGATACTTTTATTATACTAAAGAAAAATGCTTGTTACTTTTACTAAAGATGGGTATAGAAATGTAGTAGAATGGATAAACTGAATAATAAGCTTTTAGTTCTTTGGTTGTTATAGATCCGAAATTTCACCCAGATAAGGAAAGATGAGGTCAAACAGAGAGCCTGCCCAACCTTTTTAGTTTTTTTTTTTTTTTTTTTTTTTTTTTTTTTTTGGTTATATAGATATTTCAAAGAAGGTTCATTGCTTTTGGATAATTCGGCTCAAGGACCACACACCTGTTATTCCAATGACTTCCACCAGCACCCCTTTTTTTTAACTCCTTGTTGATATAACTTTTATCATCTCACTTATCATCCAATGATACTTCATTTATATACCGTAACTTCTGTGTGCCTATAATAGGTTGAATGTATACATCGTTTGTTTTTCGAAATGATGCTCGATCGTACAAACTAAAATCATACAATTTTATTTGATAACGATACAAAAAGTAAAGCAGCACTTTGTCAACAACAACAAATGGTATTAACCCTTGAATTCGTTTCCCAAACAAAAAAAAAAATACAACAGTTACCTTTGAACGATATTCGTTCTCCTCAGTGATTTCCTTTGTAAAATTTATTGTTAAAAATACAAAGAAACCATTGGTATTTTTCTCTTCTATCAGTCGTACTGAAGAAGAGACATGTGTTTTTTGATTCGGAGCAAGCTCGCAAATGAGCTTGTGCTATATTAGTGTTTGCTATTGATGATAATATTACAATTGTTATTAGCAATAGTATCACACTTCAATCTTAAATAGAAGTATACTTTTCGTCTTCCAATGGAAATGAATACCTCTTTTATGTACGTGTAAATGACACCTTTGTCCCTGGTGCCAAACAAAACTTTAGCTGCTGTCAGTGTGATCATTCATGTTATTGATATAGCAACAATATATACTATCCAAAAAAGAATAAATTAGAATTGGTTCCACTATGATAAAATCAATCAATTGTAATTACGGAATGAAAATCAAAATATGTTATCAAGTGAAAAACTTTCAAATCCTGTATATTGTAATTGAAAAAAAAAAATACCACATCATAATACACCACCATCATTTCTTTTTTCACGCGTCATCAAATCTACGAACTTTTCATCCAATAATACAACTATATACTGAGCCAACATTATGACGCTCTCTTAGATTGAACAATCTTCAGTAGCAACATACATATTATTATTATTAAAATCTCAAACAAAACCCTAACCGCTCGCTAACCGTAAAGAAAGATTTCCGGGAATTTGCTCGGAAAAAACCAGAATCCAGGTGAAAGTATCAAAAAAAAAAAAAAACTGGAATTTGGGTTTTTCTGGTTTAAAATTTATCAAAAAGTGCTTGAATTTACCCAAAAGATATTTTTTTGTAAATGTTACACGGATAGGGGTTATCGTGGTCGGATAAGGCATACTTGAGGAATATAGTTAAAAGCTTATGCTCATGTGTGTGGAAAGATCAATTCTTGACAAAGTTATGTTCTTCAGTTATATCTGTTAACAAGTGCAAAAATAATTAGTATATGAATTACATTATATGTTGATGGCATATATTGAGATTTATAATTTCTTATTATTGTACTGAGAACTACATAATTGAATAAAGAACATAAAGTCTATATGATAAATATCTACTGGGTTTTTCAACTGCTTTTGCGCATTATGATTTTTATTTTTTTTTGCGTATCAATCATTTCGAAAATAGATGATGTTTTCTTAAATATGCTTGATTATAGTATTGTGGATTAATTTTATTCATAAATGACTGGTATTACAATATATTTTCTAAAACATTGAGCAGATAGTAATTAATTAAATATATAATCTTGTAAAATGAAAATAAAAACAAAAAAGCAATTTTTGTTCAATTACAAGTTGGCTTCACCGGCTTTACATCTGTCAAAGAACTAAATAGCATGGCAAATTCGTCCTTGACAATCTTCAGGAGTGACAGTTAAGCTTGATTCTGTTATTCTACCCCTTAAACTGCCATCCTTTGTCAAGCTGTCATGTCTAACACTACCTTTTACTTTTGACCAAAACTCTTCAATGGGGTTGAGGAACGGGGAGGAGTATGGTGCGAGATAGACACGATCCTCAATCATCTTTCTAATTTCAGTGTTTGTATGGATTCGTGCGTTATCCATTACTAAATAATAACCTAGTTATAAACAACTGTGAGATTATGACTCGCCTATGATAATAATCTGATTTATGACCTATATTTCGTTAACCACTTTACCTTTCATATCATCGGCATCAAGAGTATCCGTTAACTCATTAATAAATGCTATGAAAGGTAAAGTGGTTAACGAAATATAGGTCATAAATCAGATTATTATCATAGGCGAGTCATAATCTCACAGTTGTTTATAACTAGGTTATTATTTAGTAATGGATAACGCACGAATCCATACAAACACTGAAATTAGAAAGATGATTGAGGATCGTGTCTATCTCGCACCATACTCCTCCCCGTTCCTCAACCCCATTGAAGAGTTTTGGTCAAAAGTAAAAGGTAGTGTTAGACATGACAGCTTGACAAAGGATGGCAGTTTAAGGGGTAGAATAACAGAATCAAGCTTAACTGTCACTCCTGAAGATTGTCAAGGACGAATTTGCCATGCTATTTAGTTCTTTGACAGATGTAAAGCCGGTGAAGCCAACTTGTAATTGAACAAAAATTGCTTTTTTGTTTTTATTTTCATTTTACAAGATTATATATTTAATTAATTACTATCTGCTCAATGTTTTAGAAAATATATTGTAATACCAGTCATTTATGAATAAAATTAATCCACAATACTATAATCAAGCATATTTAAGAAAACATCATCTATTTTCGAAATGATTGATACGCAAAAAAAAAAAAAAAAATCAGAACATGCAAAAAAATTAATGAGAGCAGAGTGATATCAATTTTGAAATATGTAACATAAATATTGTATCAGAATTTTTTTTTTTTTTTTTTTGCAAAGCGTAACATTACTTTTTGAAAATCCTGTATGAATCATACTACTCGAAAAAGCACAGATATTGGTCGCTGTATTGATAAACTTGCACAAAAGTTAACATCAAACGCGTTAAAAAAATCCAAACGTCCATCATGGGCAACACATTCATTACATGATAAATTAAATACGTTGGAGGATAAAGTGGCTGCAAGTCCATATGGTAATTATAACGCGAATATATTTATATTTTTCTCTCTTTTTTATTATTATTATTATTAATAAACTCATTATCATTTGTATATCGAAAAAAGCTGCCATGTTGGCATCGCCATTACGATTATGTATGTACCATCGACGCATGTTTCCATCACGTAAGAATAATAAACAAGAGAGGAACAAAATCAATGAGACCAACAGTAGATCAAACAACCATAGGTTGGCATATAAATATATTGAACAATAAATATCTGCTTTGCCTAAATAGGAATGCTTTTACGATTTGGCATGGTACAAGATAAATATAAGAACAAATTATATCCATTACCTGAAGTAGGACGGACGAAACCATCAGGCCCGAATGGTATAAAACGCTATGTTCGTTTACGACGTCCTATTTTTGATGAACTATCTCAAAAAGGTACATTTTTGTGATTGATGCAATTAAAATATATATTTTAAAAAAAAAACCTCCACTTGGTTTGCTGACTTGATGTTTATTGGTTTATGATTAGGGTCCAAACTCATATTTCTTGGCAAAGCCGAGTTTCAAAAGGATACCATGGAAATAATACACCATGAAATTGCTCTCTACGCACAAAACCATTATAAAAACAACAACAACTATCTAAAAGAACTATCTCGTCTTGAAAATGATCTTTGGCAATCTTCTTCCAATGAGATCACGTATCAATGCATCTTGATCTCCTCCACAGATGAAAAAACTCCCTTCTATCAACACCATCGAATTATCAATCCACAGGGAAAGCTATCCACCTTGCCCTGTTACAATATTGCAAGGATAGGGGAGAATCTCGATAAGGAAGGGTATGGTGTGGTAAAATCAGCATCTACCGTAGAATTAGCAATAGCCCTGTATCGATACGGTGCATTTTTTTCATGATCCATGATTAAATAATTGTAAATATATTATTATTACTATTAACAAAAAAAAATTATAAAAAAAAGAGAGGAATGGAGAGGGAGAGGGAATATTTTATATTCGAATGGATCCATGTATTTCTTTTTTACAACAACTATTACAACACGCCCCTTGACATGTGTTGGCCACTTGAACTGTCTTGTGAAAGTACAATAAAGATAATTCTTGTACAAAGATTGCATCGTCTGTGGGATGTAAACCCAATTGAATCATGTCTTGTGGGGATAATAAAATAGGTTCACTTGGATCGCCGGTACTATCATTTAAGGATAGTAAATTATCCAAGGTGACAAGTGTCTGGTACGATAAAGTATGGAAGAAACTACATACAAAAAAAAAAAGAGAACATAAGAAAACTCCTGTTCATACACACACACTCACATCTATGGGTGCTTCAAAACAATGCTTTTTTGTTACATTACCCAACAAGAGCTGCTGTTAATTTCTCATGTACTCCCAATGTTCTGGTGTCCCGCACCGGTTGTTCTTGTTCATTTCTATGCGTTCCTTCCTGTTGATGATGTGTATGTTCTTCCGAAGCTCGTCTCACCACCGCATCAAATACATCATTATTATTAATTTCCAACGCATCACGTTCTTCATCCGCCAAATCATCTCCATTGCCTAATAATAAAGCTTCTTGTTCTTCTGGGTCCATAGGAACATCTTGTAATCCTTTTCGACGATTTTGTTTTGATGATACAGCTGCTGCTGCTCCACCACCAGCAAATAATCGTTGCCATGATGAAGATGTTGGTTGTTGTTTTGGTTGTTGAGGAGAAGAAGCATATGGTGGACGGTAACACCACAAGATCAACTGAAATACAGCTGTATGAATCGCATCCAAACAATTTGCTTTACTTTCCAAAGCCCCATCCAATTGATCATTTAAATCCGCATCGTCTTGTCCAAATCCCATACTACAGGCTGTATCAAAAATTTGTCGAATGGCGGATCGAAATCGATGGAAATCGGCTGCATTGTGACGATGGGGTAATTCACAAGTGGATTCAACTCTTGGTGTACCTTGAGCAAAGGCATACCATGATCTTGTGTTGTTCTTTTCATTTTCATTATTTGATAAATCTATAAGTAGATCGTAAAGCTCTGTCTTACTCTCAAAAATGGTATCCGAAGTACCTATATTTTATTATTTTTGGAGGGTCATTTCGATCAATTATACATCATTTATATAAATGGAGTCAATTCCCGTTCCTTAGGCACCATCATGCTTTTCCCCTCCCCACCTTTTTTTATTTTGGAGTGGAACTTACATGCTACATAGCCATCTGAAAAATCGTAGAGATCAGCAATATCATTGACACCAATAGCATATTTCGGATGAAGTGTTCGATGGGTTTTAAAGAGAGGTGATTTTGGTAATACACCAAGAAGAAAGGTATTATACACTATTTTTTTTTCAAAAATATATATATTAGACACACTCGCGCTTTCTTTGTGGATATATCCTAGGGATAAATAATAATAGTGATTTTCTTTTCTTTTCTTTTCTTTTTTTACCATATCCACAGGCTCTTTGCAATGGTGGTGTGGTCAGGAACAGGATGCGTTTCTTCAACAAGGCGGCTTTCCATAAGACAAAGGTTTGAGGTCCCAATTGTGCCACAAAAAAGGGAAATGCATCCAAACGGGGTACAATTTCCATTGGAGGACGTGGTTCTACTGAGACTAATTGTTCGAATAGTTTGGCAAAAGGCATCGTACTGTAATTGGAATATAACAAAGTAGCAGGTCGAAAGGATTTCAAATCAGAAGTGAAAAGACCTGGATAATTGAGGGAACTAGCTCTATGTTGTAAGCGATGTTTTTCAAAATAGTGATGCAAGTGTTTGTACATGTGTTCATTGTCATCCGTCTCAAAATCCAAAGCTCTAAAAAGGCAAAAAGTAGTTAATTCTTTTTTTTTGGCAACTATTCTTACGGATAGATAGATAGGATGTATGTATGATTTGCTTACTTTGCTAATGTATTTAATGCGTGCCCATGAATCCATATTTTAGCATTAGGCCCTGTATTTTCGTTCGGTTCCACCATGACACCAACAGATCGCATACATGCCCCTCGTTGACCTTCTTCTGCATTATCCACTTTACGAAATACACTTACACCAAAATACGGGGGTTTTGTAAAATATCTAAAAAATTGCATATCCGTATGCAATGGAATCAGTCTCGATGAAAAAAAAATAATACTAATAAAGTGCGTCTATATATAAGAATAAAAGATCTTTCTTTACACTATATCTGAACGAGTATTATGATGCCCACTACAAATCGCTTGATATTCAATACCATCCAAATCAAGTTCTATAAAAGATGAACCCTTTTTTATGAATAACCAAACAAACATTTTTTTTCGAGTTTATAATATAAACTTTACACTCACCTTTCGGGTATTGCCATTCGATCGTATTGCCATGAATCACATCAAATCTTACAACAAATACAGCTACCACATTATCTTCGGCAATCTCTGCCATTTCCTCTGATACAATCTCGGTGGGTGGTTCCAATGAATCCATGGGGGGTGAAATTTTGCTTTGCTGTTGTTGAGAGGACGAGCTATTTTACATAATATGAGTTATATATATATATTCTCGAAACGTCAAGTGGTTATTCTATCGTGTTTTTTATTTTACCTCTCTGTTAATGGTATGGAAGACGCGTTCACATCTGATTGATTTAATTCCATTATTGAAAGCACACCCAACGGGAGAAAAAAAAAGACTGTTTCAAAATGAAAGTGGTAAAGCTTCCCTTAAGAAAGCTTACATATTTAAAAGTCAGGATTAAGCATACAACATTTCTCGCATAATGATCTATCTGGACTAAAAGAAATCTATAATGATTCTATTCCATATCCTAAATACCCAATAAAGTCTTGATCAAAGGTTATTATCATTCAATACTACTAGTAGTACTATTATTATTATTATTATTATTATTAGATTTAAGGATGTGATTCATTTATTATTATTGTTCTTTTAGTATCTATACGAGAAAACGCGTGAAAAAAAAGCGAATAAGCCCTACTTCTTATCATCATTTAAAAAAGCACATTGAAATAACTCAGCTAAAAAAAAGTTTAAATATTTTTGAGATCTGATTTTGACCCTTTCACAGCTTATCTCTCTTTCTTTTATTATTTTTCTTCTTTTTTTTGCTAATATACATACTCATTACTAATCCATATACCCACTTATACTAACTAACTACAATAGCAATAATAATATTAATATCCACAACGAACAAAATGGGATTAAATCAATCCAATACAAAGAATCCTACTACTGCGGAACGATTATGGGTGGTGGAAAGTGCCAAAAAAGGGATTCAAGCCATTGGATGGACATTAATATCGCCTTTTGTCGTGATTG
This sequence comes from Phascolomyces articulosus, assembly GCA_025677815.1. NCBI lineage: Eukaryota > Fungi > Mucoromycota > Mucoromycetes > Mucorales > Lichtheimiaceae > Phascolomyces > Phascolomyces articulosus. The sequence goes on along the minus strand of JAIXMP010000071.1, from coordinate 17,761 downwards.
CTTGTCCTATCATTGGTGCTTATGAGTTTGGTTCAAGACTTCAAGAAGAACTATTGACAGGATCGTATGTGGTCGATGGTACAATTGGTTTTTTATTTGGTGTGGTGGCATCGCCACTCGCGCCGTTTTTTGTCATGTGGCAATCTATGGAAGCCTTGTTTGGTCGCCCTCCTCCATTACGACCTTCCATAGAGTATCGAGAACAGGCTTTTCAAAAAATTGGATTAGATAGTGATAATTATTATAATGTGGCTATTATTGGTTGTCCAGGGACTGGAAAGGTAAATATATTCTATTTCAAGACTCTAATGTAATCAGAAGAAATAAATGTGTCACCTACCCTACAATTTATTTATTTTTTTGTTTAACAAAATTTTGTGTATGTGTTGTAGTCCACATTATTAAATGGATTATTGGGATATAGAGATACTCATAAAGATGCCGCTCAAGTACGTGAGACAAACACTAGCAATCATCACCAACGAAATAATAATAACAACAACAACAACGTAATAACGCCAGAAGTTAATGGATTACCCTACTCTTCCTTCAAGTCACGAGGGTACAAGCATCCATTATTACGATCATTAATGCTCTGGGACATGCCCAGTGTGGTTATTCACGATGGAATGAGAACAAAACATTACTTTCATGAATATTTTTTGGGCGCCTTTGATGCACTACTCATCGTTTCTGCAGAACGACTCATGGCTACTGATGTCAAGTTGGCAAGAAGAGCAATAGAATATGATGTGCCTGTATTTTTTATTCGAAACAAAGCAGATGCGGTATGTTTGTAAATTTTTTGTTTGTTTGTAGTAAGATATATTTTTTTTGTTGAACATATCGATCAATGTGTATATAGGCAATCGATGCCAAGGTACGGAAAATGTCTTTGAATAATAGTAATCATTCAAAGTCATCTGCTGAAACATGGGCATCTGCTGTAGCACAATTAACGGAAGAGGTACGATCATCCCAATAACCCTGAATATCCATATATATATATATATATATATGTACAATCATTTGCGTCACTTATATATTTTATGACAAATTATATATAACATAGATTGATCATACCTATTGTCGTATCATGCGTAATTTTGGATTCAGTACCGATACACTCTACATCATTTCAGCATGGATTTTACAAGATTTTGTTGTATCATTAAAAGAGCATAAACCAACAGGAGAATTACGATTGATTCATGAAAAGTTGCTGATAATCAACCTGCTTGACACGATCACGGAACATCGCCGGAAATATATGACTGGTTCAGAGCAAGAACAGCCACCACAACTTGTCATCCCATGATTGCAACTTGATACTTAGATAACTTACTACATGAATGTGAAAATAAAACATTTATATCAAATGACCAGCATTACTGTGTTGGTGGTTCTTTTTTTATTAATAATTTTTTTTTTTTTTTGGGTGTGAAAAAGAAAGTGGGAAGATATAAAAATACATTCTTTTTTTTAATTTTGGTTTGTTCAAGATATGAGGGTTCAAGAGGAAGAAGAAGAAAGGTAAAAAGAATATGTTGAAGTTGAATGATGTCAAAGAGATATATATATATATAGTACATATAACAAAGTATACAAATTGAAATATGAAAGAAAGAAATGATTGTTAGTTATTTAAAAAGCCTTTTTCTTTTCATCAATTGAATATCCACCAGGACCCATATTGACCAACAACAAGAATCCACCAACAATAGAAAGGGTTTGGAAAAAGTCATATTTCAAAAAGTCGCGTTTGAAATAACTATGACTGACAGACCAAAAGTTATTAATCAAAATATTAAAAACAGATAAGAACAAGACCAAAAACATGGCTGACCATCGCGCCTTGAATCCAACGGCAACCATGATACAAGCGACCAAGCCTAAAAGAGAGACAATGACGCGAGTAAAACTCCATTCGCCATGGAAAGCTGAACCAATAAATAAAAAGATCAACAAGATGCGACCTGCCAATTGTAAATAGGTACGTTTATCTGTTTCTGAAAGTTGGGGTAATGCAGCAAACATCTGACGCTTTTTTTGTTGCATGGAGTCTGATAATACCATGACAAGACCGCCAATCACGGATAAGTTGCGTAAAAAGAATTGAAAGTTGAAGACTAAACCATAGCCTAAGGCTTGAGCTACCACGGTACTCAATAGACCATATACGGCATAGTTTTGATAGCGTTTGGCGATCACCATGATGGAGCCTGCAGTCATAATCTATATCATTATTTTATTCAAATATAGAATATTTTCAAGTAAGCTTTTTTTCTCTCATAACTCTAAAATGATTACATGTATACATAGTCTCCACCTCCAAATAAAACTATGTCACCCGTCCCTCTACCCTTTTGATATATATATGTAAAACACACTTACAATAACATTAAGACCGAGGAAAAGATGGGAAAGGAAAGAAGGGAAATTACGGCGTTGTTCCATAAATAACACTTGATCTTCCCATTGGGTCGAGATTCGAAGGGCATCTTCAAGAAACGTGGCGACAATCAAGAAGCGACCAATAACGGGAATATAAGGTTTTAAAGGTTGACCTATACTGTCAATAATATCTTCTGCTTTAGAACTCAATTCTTCCAATCGTTCCTTGAACTCTGACATGATATGTTTGTTTGTTAATAAATAATAATAAAAAAGAGAGAGAGAAAAATAAAAGGAAAGGAAGTAGTTGTGTTTGAACACAGAAAAAAAAAAGGACCCTCTCCCTCTCTCTCTTAGTGGCAGTTGTGTCTAAACCAAGAAAATCTCGGATGAAGTGATATGGAAACCAATTTACCAAATCCAGTTGTACGACGTGAGATTTTTCACTTTAGCACTGTGCTTACATACGACAACACTTTTACTCAACCAGTCCCAAACATTTATATTGTCAATAATAATGCCTTTATTATAATACAAAAATTATTCACGATGAACAAGAACAAATAATCCAATTACGCCTAATAATGCAAACTTTAACCAAGGATAATCATTCATAAGAATTGTCAGCATACCAACGTAAGGAACAAAACTAAAATAATGAATATATGTAAATTAATTCAACACATGTCATCTTTTTTTTTTGAATTTCCGTTAATTCATTTCAAAAAGACGTACCCTTTTACTTTGCCAACAACATGTTCACGATGAATCCACATTTGTTTATAATCATATAATCCACGATCATCTCTTGAATTATTATCACCTTTGGTCAATAGCATTTGTTTTCCGGTCGTAGCACTTTTTTTATTTTTTTAAAAAAAAAGATTAGATCAATCCATCAAGTTTCGCGCGTATTAGCCTCTTTTATATTATGATTGAAAATGAAATATATCGGTCTTACTCGTCATGTAATTTAATGACACGATGGACAATAGGTACATCACGTCCAGGTAATTTAAATACACAAATATCATTGATATCAACTGGATCATTTTCTGGTAAAGAAAGTAATAACAAGTCGCCCCGGTCAAACCCAGGCCGCATACTTCCACTATATAATGAATTATATTTAAGTTCTATATGTTACATAAGTTATCAAACCCATTCATTCATTCTTTTTACCTTAATACAACAACGATAGGACTCTCAGTATTCAATGTAAGTGCAAGCCCTTTCCAAATCATGAGGGCAGTCGACACAATCGTTAAAATGTTCAAGACTTGTAACGCGACCTATTTTTTTACATCTAACGTTTAAGTGGACAACGTCATTGAATCTATGCTCATCCATCATAAAAAAAATACCTGTCGTCCATTCATTCGTCGTAGTTCTGCAAACATAATGGCAGTATAGTCAATGGATGTATATATAACTTATTTACAAACGAAACGATGGAAAAAAAAGTGAGTTATTACTTTTTTTTTTCTATTTCCCCCTTATTTTTTGTTAAAAAGGTTGAGAAAAAGATCAACCAATCAAATTGCAAAGGTTGGCATTTTGATGCATTGTGGAATTGTGGCGTTATATAAAAGAAAAGATCAAATTAGCGTGTGTATCTTACATAAGAATATAAGTTTTCATTTGCCTAGTTTCAGACTTAGAAAAAGAATTACTAACTGTAAGAACAGAAAGAAGAACCCTTGCTTTTGTAACACCATGGAAAAAAGATTCATAAAAAGAAAATACAAGGGTTCTTGCTAGATCAAACAACAGCAAGAGAAAAGCTTTCTTTTTTGTTTTCCTACTTTCTTTCCTTATTGATCCTATACCTACCTTCTTATACATTCAACACCCAATATCAAAACCTGATTTCCCATGTTATGGACCGGTTTTCAGCATTAGAAGCGACTTATTTGGGTCTGAGTAGAAAACAATTCAGAGAACTACAAAGTACCTCAGTGATCTGTTCTTCTGTATCCTTACTTTCTTCTTTGATAACCTCTCTCACGTACATATATTTACGATATATTCAACGTCAACGCGCAGATCGTGTTTCCTTACGATGTGTCTGGTTTGCTACACTATCCAATATTATTTTTTCCGCCATGAGTATTACTATCATTTCGATACGCGATGATTCCCGTTCTTGTTTATGTTTAGGTGTCGCCTTTATGTTTTTTTCCATTCTTTGTACTGGGTTTTTGACCGTTGTGGGCATTAATTTACTGATTGTCTTTGTACTTAATGTGAAAGCCAGTACGTATCGTTTGCAGTTTGGGTATTTTTCGACAGTCATTATTTTTGGTCTTGGATCGATTGCGGTGCCCACGTATATTTCGAGACATCCTTGTATTCGTCCAAAAGGATATGCTTCTTGCTGGTAATATAGAGATAAAATAAGACGATCGATGAAAGGGTAGAAACAAAAATGGAACTCTAATTAAAGATGATGATCCCCAATTTATTGATCCTAGTGCATGAAATTTTATTAGGTTTGATATATATTTTGAAAGTAGCCATTGTGGAGATGAAGTATGGGTAAGGAAAATTAGATATATTTTTAAAAAATTTGACAAGCTCTCTATTAAACATATCTATTTTATTTTTACTGTTAGATATGGCATTATTCATTTCTTATGTTTCTTGTGATCGTTGGATTTGCATGCTCTATCATTGCCACGATCAAATTGATTCGAGAACAATACATTAAATTCGGTGCAATTCTTAGACATTCACCCGTGGAACGAAGACAACAGTCAGCCTTGATTGCTCGTGTACTATTCCGTTGTGTATTATATCCACTAAGTAAGTGCCCGCTCTTCTTATTTTGAACAACTCCATAAAAACAAATTTCTTGAGACATAGATATTCACTATTACAATTTTTTTTCTAGTTCCCTTTATTTCAAATATATGGGGATTTGTATCACAAACGGTCGTTTTTAAAGAAGGTATCAACACGCCTTATGAACTTGCCATGTTTGGTGTGGTGTTTGGTAGTTTGGAAGGTGAGATTTTATCAAAATGGCAAGGAAGGAGAAGAATGAAAAGCAAAACCTACATGAAAATGGGTGAAAAACTAATAAATAGATTAGGTGTTTTTATTACTATTATATTCTTTACGGATCCAACTGTAACCAGTATTCTCTCTGAACAATTCAAACAATGGTATCGTCGTTACGTGGAAGAATATCAACGAATTACAATTGCACCCTACGAACCATTTGATAAACAAATATATATTGACTTGATACGAAACTGTAATCAATGTAATTTTCCTGAACCCTTGATCCATCGTGCTGGCGGCGAGAATGATGGTGACAGAGAACACGGCCGAGAGATTTATGATGAGGAAGAAATCTATCACAAACGACGACGACGACGACAACAACAACAACAACAACAACAGACACGATCCACGGGAATCAAAAAACGAAACACGAAAAGCATACCCGTTCGATGCGTCACGATGCCCTTAGCTATGCGTCGTCAAAGTCCAGAAGCTCCCTTTAGTTCACGTACCTCAACATTGGGTGGAAATAACAGTCCAAGCAGCATTAATACAAGTCCACTCAATAGTCCCAGTACCATATATCGTCTTTCCTCTGATGATCCACATCGATTGGAACAGAAAAGAGCTAGTCCCATATTGACATGTGATCATCTAGATAGTACCAAGGCTTATATACCCTATCGTTATCCACGCTGTGCTTCTTTTCTTCATTTCATCTTTTGTTTATTCAAGCCTCTGCATCAAAAAAATACCAATGATAATATAATTCATCCTCAAGTGGAAACGCATTTGCAACATCCTGTGCGCCTTCATGTACCTGATGATGAGGTCTATGATTTTTCGGATCCTGCATTACAACCCCCCGGTGGTGATTATACTTTGTTATCTCCTCGTGTGACACCTAGTCTTACACCTACATTTTCCACAGGTCAACTATAGAAAGAAAAAAAATCCACTTTTATATAATTATTCCCCACATCATTTTTTTTCTTTGACAACCAACGCATAGAGATAGAAATATAAAAAAAGACATGTATACCAAACAAAGTGTAAATTGTTAACCCCTCATCGAATTTATATGCACAAAAAAAATATAGATGGACTTTTTAATAATGAAAACGATATAATATTTTTTATTTTCGTTTCTTATCATTAGAACCTTCCACACCATCATCTGTTCTTGGTCGTTTGGCCGTTTTCTTTGCTGTAGTAGCAGATGAAGATGCTTCTGCAGCAGCAGCCAATTCTGATGTACTGGGCGCTGCCACCCCTCGATTCCCTACACTCAACACCACATGGGCATTACCCGTTCTTTGTTGTCGTTCCAACAACTTGGTCGCCAAATTCAAAGGTGTATCATTATTACTCATCATATTCAACTTCAATTCTTCCTCTAACTTGGCCATACGTTTCTCAGTCTTGGTCTTCCCCGAGGTCTTTCCATGGAACTTGTGAGACATGAATCGGAAAGCTTCTTTGGTATTCATTTGATGACCTTGTTCATCAAAATATTCCAATTTCACATCGGGCTTGTAACCTTCCATTCGTTTTTCAAAATCACGCATGGCTTCCCGTTCTTCAATTTCTTTTTCTCGTTCTCTTTCACGTTCTCGTTCTCTTGCTCGTTCACGATCTCGATCACGACCACGTAGTTGACTATTGCTATTGTTATGGTGATCACGTTCCCGTTGTTTTTTACGTTCTTGTTCTCGTTCCCGTTCTCGTTGAACGTTGCGTTTTTTTTGTTCGGCAATCCATCGCATTCGGTCACTTTGGATACGATCACGTTTAAGTTGTTCTTCGGTGGGTTTGGCAATAAATCCTTTTTGGTTTAGTAAAGATAAGGTTGCGGCCATACCACCACTTACTAATGGTTCTTCCATGATGGCGGTTTTTTCTTCTTCTTGTTCAGTTTCTGTTTCGTTGGTTGCTGATGCTGCTGGTGTGGATGGGGAGGCCATAGGTTCATCTTCTTCATCAGGAACTTCTTCCATAGTAGTAGTTGTGGACATTTCTTGTATAGGTTGTTCATTAGTAGGTGTAGAAGCTGCAGCAGCAGCTTGTGCTTCACGAACAGATCGTGCTGGTTCGCGTGGTGTAAATACAGCTTCTGTACCAATGGAGTTAACAAATTCACTCATTTCAGAAAGTACTAATCCACCTTCCTCCTCTTGTGTCGTTTCCTCTTCATCCTGTTGCTCTGATCGCTCAGTAGTAATGGATCGAGCAATTTCTTCTGGTGTCAGTTTTTTGGATTTCTTTTCTCGTTGACGATTCGCTGCGCGTCGAGTTCGTGATAAAGCCATTTGAAGATCATCATCATCCACAAAACTTGTATCTGTATCGATGATTTTTGGTTTTGATGCTTTTGATTTTATTTCTTCACTCGTCGCTGCTGATGCTTCCGATGATGGTGGTTGAGATGGTCGTTCATCGTCCTCATCATCTTGTTGCTTGACACGCTTTCGTAACTTATCCTTTTTCTTTTTCTTTTTGGGTTTTTTGAAACCAAGATTGACTTCATCCTGGGTATAATAATCCTTGATTTCTTGCATTTTTTGATACGTTAAACTTTGTGCTTTAAGTTTTTCAGAAACAGATAATTCTTGTTTCTCTTCCTTTAATGTATTAATTCGACCTTGTTGACCAATCTGGAATCCTTGAGGTCCCATGTCTTCATCGTATTGAGGTAGCAAACTCTTTTTTTTACCTCCCAAGACAAATTCTTCATCATCATAAGGATTATAGCCTGGTTTCTTTTTTTTATTGTCCAAATTCTTTTGTAATCGTTCTTTGTCTTCCAAGTTGACATTGGTTAATTCATCAGTCGGTTCGTCCTGATCATCGTCATTGTCTTCAAGAATACCACGATCTTTTAATGTCAAGATCGTTTCTCCTCCTTCGGTAAATTCGGTAATGTCGTGACCAACTTTTAATCCAGATAAATCTTTAGCACTGTATTCGACATTAGCAAATGACTCATCCATCTCGGCTTGTTCCCGTTCTCGTTTTTCTGCTAATTCTTTTTGTCGTTTTCTTGATTTACGAATCCAGTCCAAGGTGCTTTCGTCATTGTCATTATCAGCTTCACCTAACCCTTTGCCTTTTAACTTTTCTCGATTCTTTTTTCTATTCTTTGATCTATGTTTTTTTTTTAAAAAAAAAAAAGTGAAATACGATGAGACTCTAATGTTAAAAGACAAACCATGTGGGCGTTCTATAGCTTTCTACTTACTTTTCTATTCTTGCCTTAATTTCTTCAGCTTCTTTTTCCTTTCGTTCATCCTCTTTTTGTTTTTGATAATTGTCATAGGCTTCTTGATCATGATCGGCGGGTTGTTCTTCAGCGTCATCCCCATCACCTACACCGCCTAATGCTGGAAGTCCCAATTTGGCTCTTAATGCACTATAGTTGTGTACACGAAGAAAAAAAAACATACGATTAAAATTCTATTAACATGGTAACTTTTTTTTTACAAAAATAGTTTCTTACTTTGTCTCTTCCAAGGAAATCGATTCTGCCATGACAGAATATATATATTAAAAGTGGTGTGATATTTTTCAAAGAGAGAAAGAAAGTAGAGAAACGGCGGGCACCATAATAGTAAAACTGCGGCATTTCAATGCAATTTCAGCTTCCATGAAGTTTAACCCTGCCAATAAGTGGCTTTGTGTATCTTGAATTGTTTCTAAAGCATAAATACTATAACCATGGGTGGACCTCGTTTGGAAGTTGTCAAGGTGTGTTCATTGGGAATCAATTGAATAATTGAAATGAATTTAAAAGAAAAAATTCATTTATAATACCCCCAATATATATATATATATATATATATATATAGTTTGGATTCTATGTATTTTTCCCTGTAGGTGTCATGCTTTACTTTGGTGGCCCTGATTTCTATGACAAGCATGTCAAAGGCATTCGATTTTGGCCCGATTATGAAACAACCACTGTATGTATATTTAATATCCCTTCCTTTTTGTTAAAACGAATAGATAAATGGAATAGGGCTTGTTTCATTCTAATAATAATAATAATAATAATAATAATTGTTTATTAGAAACCACCTACTACTTCAGATGAAGTCAAGGATACGTTAGCTACTTTGAAGGCACAAAGAGAAGAGCGATGGAGACAATATCGAGAACAACAACAGCAACAAGAAAGCAAATAATACATAATAATAATTTTTCTTTTTAATTGGCATGTGCTTTTTCAGTGTGTAATATAAATAATAATAAAAAATAATGTGTATAAATGGATGATTTTTTTTTTAAAAAAAAAAGATTAATGTACAACCCATTATTATTATTTTTTTGTGTTTTGTAGTTCTGTAAGACTTGGATTTTTTTTTCTGTACAAAGGGAGGGAGGGAGATTATTCTTTTCAATGGTTTTTTTTTTTTGGAAATATAAATGAGTTGGGCATGTCATGGTGTAAAGTGGGTAATAGAACGAAGAAAATGAAAATGAAGCGAAAAAAAAGACAAAAGGAAAGGGATAGATGGTTAAGAAATGCTAATATGCGTGTGTGTTTGTGTATATAAAAATATCAAAATGTATGTGTCATGATGAAAATGAAGAAAAATCTACAACTTTTTTTTTGGTTTTTTTTTTTTTTTAGCGTTCAAGCCAAAGTTTGTTTTTTGATCGCATTAAACGAAATGCACCGATAGGAACGCGTTGCCAACGAGACAAATCGCGAGACAGTCGGGTATCTAGTTCATCAGGATCAGGTGAAGGAGATCGAGATGAGGACTGTGTGTATAATTGTGATGTATCTACAAGTTCATCCATCGATACGGGTTCATTACTGTTATTACTATTATAATTATTAGCCTCCACCTGGGAGCTAATACTTGAACTACTTGCATTGGATATTCGTCGTTTTTTATTGTGAGGCTCTAATGCAAGAGTAGTTGAAGACATGACAGGTGTTGTTGCACTTCGTTTATGATTATCATCCAGAACAGCATCTTGTACTAAAGGGGTTGTTGGTGCTGAAGAGGATGAGGTGGCCGTTGTGGATGAGGTGGAGGAAGAAGCTGCTGCTGCTGCTGTGACTAACTCTAATAATTGTTCTTGGAAACTTTGTTGGGATAATGCTGCTGCAGCTGCTGTGGCAAGGGCTGATAATGAACCTTCTTCTGCAAGAGAGGAGGGTGGTCCAATAGGATGATGATCCATCGTTTCTCTTTCGTCTTCTGCTCCCCCTTCTTCTTCTGCCACGGTTTCTAATGGGGATGATTGTTGAATCGGTAATCCAGATAATGCACTGAGGGCTTCAAATTCATCTGTGGTAGTACCATGATTCCCTCCATGAGCAGATACTGCGCTACTAGGTAAAGAAGGACGTCGTCCACTACTACCACCATTGGTCATATCCTCATTTCCTAACCCAAGTGTACTGAAATCCACGTGACTACTATCCGTCAGTGGTGCAAGAATTTGCATGAATGCCGCCGCAATGCTGTCAAACAATACTCCATTATCATCTGTCGTCGTATGAGCTGTGGTATCCTCCTCTTCTAGTTGACTGTCGTAATGAGTGTCATAATCTTCTTCATCATCGCTTTCTTCCGAAGACGACCATCCACCTGCACCATGGTATTCTGGATATTCTTCCATCTCTCCAATATCACTTTCTTGTTGTTGGATGAATTGATTGCTACTACCCGCGTTGTTGTTGACATCGCTATCCTCTTCAGCATAATAATAATAAGCTTCGTCATCACTATCATCTTCTTCCTCTTCATCTTCCTCATCGTCGTCGTCAAATACACTGTCCTGAACTTCCATTTCTTCAATGATGGCTTCTTCTTCAATTCTTTCTAGATCCTCATCATCCCCAGAATCGATATGTATACTCGAATTACATGATCCAGTCGTTCTGCTTTCAATATCTGTTCGGTGGTCCGACATAAGAAGCGAGTCGTTATCCCCTTCATCGCTTTCATCCACATCATATTTCTGTTTCATGAGAGGAGAAGGTGTTGGTTCGGTTTTTCCCGGTGGTTGAGGAGGAGAAGATGAATGTTGTAATTGTTGTTGTTGTTGAGGTGGAATGGTTTTTGTTGCGTATTTCTTTTTAGATTTCCTTCGACCTTTTTTATCCACTGGATGTTCTTCTTCAAATCCTTCCACAACAACGACTTGATGATCATGATTTACCTTTTCTTCTTCAGTTACTTTCCATATATCTGTAGCGATGGGGTTTTCAATCGCATTGTTGTTATTGTTGTTGTTGGTATTATTGTTATTAGTCGATATATCATCCATTGTAATGTCGATCATTTCGGAAGGAGGTGCTGCTGCCGCTCCACAGGTACATTCAGTATCACAAATGGGGCAAATATCATCCAAATCCTCTTCTTCTTCGCGTGATAGAGATATTCGTACTTCAGGTAATTTAACAGGTTCCTTTTTCCGTCGTCCTTTTTTATTACGACCCCCTATATTCACCACACACACAGAAAAGAGCATTCAATATGGTGTCATCTCCTATAGAAAAAAGAGCATGAATTGAAAATAAAAAACAAACCTTTGCTTTTACGTCCTTTCTTTTCTGTTGCTTCCGCTAATTTGGCTGCTTCAGCCGCTACAGCTGCTGCTGCTGCTGTTGCTTCTACTAATATTCTAGTTGCTTCAGCATCTGCTTTTTCTTTTGCTTTTTTCGCCTCAGCTTCATGTTTCGCTGTGCATGTTGCGCAGAAGTATTGGTCTGTCACCGTATTTGGATTGACACCGACACATCGACCGTGAAACCATTCTATATACATTTTTATTTAAGGTTTAGTATATTTTATATATAAAAGGAGTTCCAAAGATGTGTCTGTATGTTGTATGATGTGTGTGTGTGTGTGTGTGTGAAAAAAAAATTGTATAGATATTGACCTTGACAAGCATCGCAAGCAATCATGAATTCATTACCGTCATACCCTTTACGACATATACAATATTCTTCTTTTTTCTTTTTTTTCTTTTTATTATTGTTGGAATGGTGGTTGTCTTTCATATCCGGAAATCGTCCATGAGCATAAGGTTCGTCTTCTTCGCTGAAAGAATCAGACGATAACGGTGACGCATCAGACAATTGCAACGATATATCAGAATCAGATAATGAACTGTCTCTTTTTTTCATCGACCAATGCGCACGCCTCTTTTTTTTTCTGGGGAGCTGATTTAGTTAAGGAAAAAAAACGCGCGTGCACACACCGTGTATTATATTGTGGGTTGGCCCTTGTTGTTGTTGCTGTTGTTGTTGTGATATTCCCGTATTCCTTTGACTCAACCCCCCTTTTTCTTTCTGGTTGTAAAACGTGTAGGCCTTTAGGGTGGTGTGAAGTGGTATGTGTGTGTGTATTTGGTAATGAGGTAACAAAAAAAAAAAGTTGGTCAAGTGAGAAATAAAACTTTTTTTTCTTCCAAAAAAAAAAAAAAAAATGAAAAGGGTTTTTTAAGCAAATTTTGTATCGGCACTCTAATTAGACTGACATTTTTACGACAGATTTATAAACAAAAAGTAGTACTATTGTGAGTGTGGCTCAATTCTGATTGTTGCACCTCACCATCTTCATACCTCAAGCTCGTATCACTGGTAGAATAACTATTGGTTGTGGATGAATATTAATCAAAAATAGCCTTTTTGAAATTACAAATAAAAATCATATACTTCCAATAAAGTAAGTAGTTGACGACTATGCTCAAAAACTGAGTTATTCAAAGGATGCACCTTGTTATGAACATCAGTACTAGAAACTTCCACAATAAATTGGCACTAAAGAATACTTCTTGTTTCTCTTATTAAAAAAAAACCCTGCCCATAGAGAGAGATTATTTCAAATAATTGCTAAAGGTTAACCCATTCAGCAATCATTGTAAGATTTTGCTTACAAGTAGTCCATATTCCCCTGAACAAATCATTTGTTTGCAAGTTTCAGCTGTTTTTGTTTCTATTTTTGAATTCCAGTCTTAGAATTAAATCCAACAAAAGAAATCTGTACCACAAACAAAAATCAAAGCGGCACTTTTATGAAAATGTATCAATAATCAAACAACTTCTTTACAATGATTGGTTATTCAAAAATTTTCCATTATTTAACTTACAAATCGATGAGTAAGGGTCTATTGTGTCAATTCAACTTTTGTTTTATGCTTATTATACAGGTAAAGTCGATATAAAAGAATCATTGTAAGCAACAAAAGATGGACAGGGCTAAAAATCCATTGTTATAAAAGTAAAACGTGGCGAATATGCAATGAGTATAATAAGTCGCATGTATAATCTATTGGACCATAGGTAATGATAGAGAACGATGCTTATTGCATTGGGTGTCATTCATGGATTTTATGAGGTCGCTTGCTTATTGATGCCGGTCATCAGAATGTAATAATTAAATTAGATATATATTCAGCGCGTTATCAAATGATAGCTTCCCTGTCATTATGTCCTCAATAGCAACCGCGTAATTGCAAATATTCATAATAAATTGGATACCCCAAACTACCTGAAGAATTCACTTATCTGCCCGGAAACTGGGATACCTAAAAGCAATAAGTGAATTCCGGCCAAAACAAGGTACCCTTCTAGTAATAACATGGATCCTTCAAATACGAAAAAAAAGTATATCTCTAGCAGAACCAGGTATTCAATAATATGAGTAACATCATCCTTTCAATAAAACCAGTCTCTTCTGGTGGTAAAAGTTTGATTATATGACTTCTTAGAAAGATATTATACAAAAGAAGGGCACAGTAGAATAAATAAGTTGGAATAATATGGAGTTTTCAGATGAGCATCCATTTTCCACTACAGTTAGATAGTTGTCAAATGGATGGAATATTACATAGTTGTACACATAGAAGTGAAAAAATTCAGAGTATATTTTTAAGGTCATAAAAAATTTACATGTTCAAAAAAATTCTACATACTTCGAATATATTTTTAATTATTTTTTATTATTGAAAAGCTAAAAATATTCGAAATGTATACAAAAAAAATAGGCATATTCGAAAGATATTTAAAAAATCTTCAAATTTGGGGTATTTTGTACATACAAACATTTGAATATATTCTGAATATTTTTCTTCTAAATTGAATTTATCATAGTACTTCTATAGCAAGTTGTTTAACTTTTCATTTTAATTATGCCGCCTGTGTTATCGTGTATTTCATTGAGGAGAGTGGACATATTTTTGTAGCCGCCTCTTCTGTTAAGTAGAACCGTAGACTTTCGCGTAGTAAAAAAATATATTCTATCTTCTCTCAGTTGTTTTGTTTTTTTCGTACTCGTGTAATTTTTATAAAAAATAAGACACTTCATTTAATAAAGTTTCTATCCTTTATATAAAAGAAGCCATTTGATAACACTCATTGAAATCTAAGAATTGATTCATGGTATTAAACATTCTTAGAAACATGTCCTGAATCATAATATAACCTATTTTTTAAAAAAAAAATTCCCATCTATTGCAACGAGGGTTTCTTCCTTTCATAGCAAGTGAAAGTAGTTATTATTACGCTGTTTTAAAGGGAAGTAGAATATCCCTTGTGCCATTTCCAGGTATTGCTCATCAGGGTATTTTTTTTAGCATGGAGCAAAATAAGAGACATTTTTACCTTATTAATAGGATCAGTCTTTTTTTTTCTTCTTTTCTTGCATATCCAACTGATCCTTCATAGATTTAAAGACACGTAACTAATTGAATGATACATAAATATATAATATGTTTCTTGAAGGCCAGATCAGTCACATGCTGGGGTATCTACAATTTTTCTGAGGGCTCTATCCAGATCAAGCCAAGGACGTGTGCTTTGGATCTCCTTTGACTCGTAGTGTGACCATTCTTCATCATGGATCTTTTATCATCCGTAATATCATACCTTCCTGGAAACATGGTTAGCTGTCTTGTTTCTGTAGGTGGTTTCTTTAGGGTGAATTTCATGTTCTTGCCGTTCTTCAGTTTAATTCTGGAGTTGGGATCTCATTCAGTTTCCTGCTACATGGATTCCCTCTATTGTTTTGCACAATCAAGGCGTGTAATAGCTTCTATATGTAATGGAAAATCAACGACCAGACCTTTGATTCAAATAAACAGTGTTTGTTTTTCTATCACGGAAACCAAAAAAAAAAAAACAAAAAAAAACACCATTGAGTATTTTGTCTTGTCATCAAAACATCTCATTCAAAAACTCGTATGCCTTGTTGACATGGGCATTCTATGAAATCTTTCGCTTTGGCACTCGCGATAAGTACTTTTTATTCTTTATCATATAGTATTGATATCATCTATTCTTCGATGGGATTGTCTTTTTCTTCATATGAATGCCCAAATACTTCACCTAGTTTTCATGTAAAGGATTCCATACAAGTTATCTGTTATTCTATTGCTTTTCATTATTTTGGCGGTCTTTTTTGTTGTCGAGCCAGAAGGCTACTGTTAGATATAAACACACATCCATCATTCCTTTATTATAAATACGGATGCAACATATTAGAGCAGCTGCACGCATGTACTATTTCATTCAAACGAGCAGATTGTACATGTGTTGATGATTTGAAGCAAAAAAAAAAACTACTAATAGATCATCATCAAGGAAATATTATTGCACTGTCACGCTAATACACGTTATCATTCAACATTATCCATCACAACTAAACTAATAACACAATCATGAACATTTTATTTTCAGCCCAATATCAAAAAGTAGAAGCAACAGTGGCAACAAGAGATCAATACAAAATAACATTTATCCATTTTTTTTTCTATTATTGATCGAACGAATTGTAATGTATCTTCTAATCCAATCTATTTTTTTTTTTTTTGAAACAAAAGTAGCGACATATATGATCATATTTATTGACACATGTGTTTCAAACTATTTCTTCAAGTAAACAAATCCATCCAACGACATGTTTTAATACCAATATTAGAACTAGAATCAAATACTTTCCCCATAGTAATTATGTTTTTGAAGGTGAAAAGAAAAACGGATCTATCACAAACACGATGAACAAACCCGCAAACCTGTTTATATTATTATCAAGTAGGAAGTTATCACTTTGTAATTGTACATATATAATAAAGTATTTTCCTTTGTACTTCTTAATGCGTATGATGTAAATGGTTTCATTTATAAGAATAAAATCACGCATTTAGACGATATAATGTTATATTATTTTATGACGGCAATAGCATAACGAAAAAAAAGGGACAGTACACTGTTTACAATGAAAGAAACCAATATGCTGAATTGAATATTCATAAATGCACTATAACTACCTTCAAGATCCACACATTACCTTTTTTTACAATGATTATTTTTTATCTAAGTATTTGAGTAACCCGCAAAAAAAATCAGTCTTACTATATCTCTTCCTTTATTTATTTATTTGTTATTATTCATGGTATTTTCTTCCTCACAGTATTTAATAGAAAGTATATAAACCACAAAGCGTAACGGAGTAGGAGTGTTTTAATAATAAATAGAATTGGACCTTTTCTAAATCAAGTTACTTTGGGTTGCACATATGACTCTCAAAAGATACATGTGGGAAATTTCTTGTTTGTACGTATGGAATTGTCATTCAATTTTTCAAGGAGTATATATAGATATATAGAATGACCCATAGACAATATCATTTTATATTAGGGTTATGTTTGAAATCAGCAATTTTTTTTTTTTTTTTTTTTTTTACATTTTAATGCCTTCATCTCCATTGGATAAGCTAAAAAAGAAATGAAGTATATGGCGCTCTTCACTTGAAACTATAAATGTAGCCAAAAATAGCAACACAAAAATCATCTTGGATCGTGTCAATATTTTATATTTAATGATGATGATGATTTATTTATTTATTTTGTTATTTAATATTCTATCTATCATTTGAATTCTTCTTATTTTAATAAACATAGAGTAGAATGCTCCAGGACGAGAATGATTTTGTTTTAACTAAAAAAGAGGGTGGCTGATGATTATTCTTCTTTATTATGAATGGTAGTTGTTTTACACAGCCCCTTCTTGGGAAAAGGTTGCTGTTGTTTATTTTTTTTCTGTAACACCATCTTAAAAAAAAATGAACAATTTTGGCCATGTTCACCAGAATTTCCATTTTTATCCAATGAATTTTCTTTTTCTTTTTCGACTTGTTATCCTTGATGTATAATGGTGCATCATCACAATAAAAGTGATCAATGGATGTTAATGGTTTAAAATTAGATTTTCATGTTTCTGAATATTTCTTCTTGTGTGTGTGTGTGTGTTACCATTTGACAACAATCATACAAAAAAAGAAAGGGGCGTTATTATGATAAAAAGTTAAAAAATCATTGAAGATCTACCTTCCTTTGA
>JAIXMP010000070.1:0-106711 GCA_025677815.1 Phascolomyces articulosus | reverse complement strand
GTAAAAGGTGTCCAAATCTGTGGGCTATCCGGATCATGGTCATTTTCAGTTAAGCTATCTTTTTTTGATCTGTATGTCGGAAATTCTGGTAATGCCCCGGCTTCTTCAGATTCAGCACTACTGCCATTTTCATCATTTTCATCATCATCACAAGCGATTCGTTCACTACGTCTTTCTGCTGCGAGATTAAGCATCTCATTACCTAATAAGCACTCCATTAGTAAATGTAAACAAACACATAATAATAATAATAATAATAATAATAACTACCTGCATTAACTCCTGGGTAACGTCGGGATATAATACGTGATTTCATTACACCGATCGTTTGCTCTTGTGGAAAACAACTATAGTAAGGCATTGGGCCGAGTTTAATAAGAAAATAAGGTATATGGGTCAGGTAATGCTCCGTGATTGTAAATATTTTCGGCGCTATGCATTTATCCTTGATCTGATCCATAAGCCATTTGTGCCAAAAATCAATCATTTTTTGAACTTCTTCAATATCCAACTTTGTCACAGATCGACTTGAACCAATTTGTACGATCTTGGATAAGGCTAATACTGCAGGTCGGTGAATACGTGGAATGGTATCAGCAATGATAGTGGGTAATAAGAATCGTAAAAAATACATATAATCCACTGCTCGGTAACCAGTACCCTCCGTGGATAAATTGTTACATTTGCTGGAAAAACCTGGTGGCTGAGTTGTTGTGGAGTTTCGTATCCAACTGTCAACGTCCAATGCTTCTGCTGTGTTTAGCTTCAAGGGTCCTTTCGTACCTGTTATCGCATACTCTTTCCCCACCAATAGTTGGATTATCTGTTTCCCAAGACCGTGATATAACAAATGCATGGAGTCAAGCGCATAGTAAGACGGACCATGGTGCATTTTAAAATGAGCGAACATGCTTGGCTTTTGTCCGAAAGGTGATAAATCTACTTTTGATTCTTTGAAGTCTGCATTATGCCTAAATGCAGCAGCTTTTCCTCTTGGTTTGTAGTTTCGTTCTGGTACATCAAATTTATTAATGTAGCATGTACGACAACGGTATTGATGCGAATGAGAAGCGTGAGAACACATTTTGGCCAATGCTGGTATATCTCCACCTAAATATTTTGGTAAATAGTTAATATTTATTATTATTAATATAGAAAACTAACGTAACTTGTGAATCAACATATACCTGCAAATAAAATATGTGCCTTGATTAAAAATTCGCCATCGTCTGTTTGCACTTTCATCCCACGATCTTCAAGAATTTTAAATTCATTAATTGTTGGTAAAAGAAAACTCTTTAAATCCTTTGGAGCATGCTTTCCATAGCTATGAAAGCATTGCAACATGTATTCTTGTTCAGTGCGTATAGTTGGCGGAAAATTCAAAATAATCAAATGGCAAATAGTCAATTGGGTGGAGAATTTTGTGTATCCGTCTGTGTAAATGCCTACTGCTATTGTAAGCTCATTTTGAAAATATTGTGGTTCTGCTTTCTTGAAGATTTTCCCGTCAAATATATCGGTCATGGCATTTGGATCCACATCTCTATTGGCTCTATAGCGTAGTAATTCACGTGTATGACGATCATGTACCATAAGGGCAAGCTGCTGAAGGACTGATAGCTGTTTTATAGTGGCGCTGGGTTGTCGGATTATGTCGCCTGATGCATTGCGCTTTTCACGGTATCTTTTTTCACTGCAATGCACGCAAGAGTCGCTGCTGTCTCCATCTACATACATTTTACATCCCGTTGGACACATATCATATGCTGTTAATTTGATCGGAAATTGTTTTATGACATGTGTACGTGATTTATAATGTGTATATAATGGAGGTGGTGGTTGTTCTGGATCTGCAACAGTATCAATGTAGTTATTTATGATCTTTCTTTGCTTGTCAAAATTTACACGAGACATCTTCGATTTTTTAGCAATTTTGTATAAATCGACAGATACATCAATATGCTTAAAAAAATCATCCGATGGCATGGAAAACGATACATTTATGGGTGATGGTTGCTTTAATGGATTTGTTTGGTTTTCATTCATTTCTAAACACATTTTCAATCATATAAAATATATTAATTAAAAGCTCGCCATAACCACCCTATAACCTACGCCATCATATTACCAATTGATCCACAATGAATCCGGAATCTCTCCTCCTTATTTGAAACTTCGTTATCATGGGTAGAAAATTCAGTTACGTCAAATTCTTCATTAATAGTCTTAATAAAAGGAAAAGATATTGGGTATTAGGTAGACGTTTATTTGATATATGTGTAATTCATTGAAAGCTACTGTTCCTATATTGAAAATATACCTGTGAGTTATTCTCATCATTTCCACAATTCATAATATGTTCGGTTTTATTGATGCTTCTGGCAGATTGATTAAAGAATTGTGTACACGACACACAATAAAATGGTCTAAAATCGGCAGTGGGTTCCGGCATTGAAAATGTTTAATGATTGGTTAAATTGTTGTGAGAAAAAAAACAAGTTAGCAATAAAAAGAAAAAAAGGTAAAAACGTTAATTCCGCTAAATTGTTTCCCTTGCTAAAAAAAACAGCAACAACAAGGACAAAAGGTTAACGCGATGAATGGTTAGTAACTCAATTAAGTAAAAAAAAAACAATAAACCAAAAAAAGAAGAGTAGGGAACTTTGACTGAAGGGACTCAAAATGAACTGAAGCGAAAAAAAACCGTAATTCAGGTTTTTTCTTGGACAATAAACCCAAAAAAACCAAAATTCAAGTTTTTTTTCCTCCTCCCGGAAATATGAATTTCCGTTTACCTGAATTCAGGTTTTTTGGTTAGGAAGTTAGGTAAATTCCCGGAAATTTTTTTACAGTGTAAGCAATTATATCATGATTTATTTGTGTTTATATTGCATATAAAAAGAAATTATACACATTGTATCGTGATGACTGTCCTATAGTGACAGTTCCAATAATAAAGCAACATAAAAGAACACGAACAACTCCTCTCCCATTAATCACATCTATCACTAGGCATTTACAAAAACTATAGGTTCCAATGAGAAAGAAGGTATATAAAGTTCCGGTAACATCCTTTATAAATCCACAATCCAGGCCTTCTTCTTTTCAGTTTCCATTTTTTTGTTCTTTTAGTACACCGAGGATAATCTGTTCTCCATCCGAAAGGATATTTTGTGAAGATTCTATTATATATATATAGATCCGTTTTGTAGAGCAGAAACATAATGAATAACTATGATAGCAGTGCTATTGTTTTTTAAATAAATTATTACTTGATTATATATTTACCATCACAAAATTCCATTACTTCTCCAGATGTTGGGTGTTTAAAAACATATTTACAATTCATATCCGTTAGAATAATAAAATTTGTATCGTGCTGTTGTTTAATATGAGAGAATAATACGCTTTTTTGTGTTGCAGAGAAACGCTTGCTGCAATTCATATAAGGACAATACCGAAAGGAAGCTTCTTCTGTAAATTCCAAAAGAAAATAATGACAGTGCCAATTGTGGTTCTTCACATTAATAAATAATTCATCAAGCAGAATCGTTATATCCTCCAATACCAATTTACCTTCCTCATTATTCTGGGTATTGTCAAGTAAAGGACGTGGTTCTTCATCAGGTTTCTTAGCTTGTTGTTGATATTCTGCTTTGCATTGAAAAATAATTGCAATAAGTACATATTCATGTCAATCTGAGTGCTTCTTGGGTTAATGAAAAAAAAAAAGAAAACCGTAATAAACGCGCTCTTCTTTATCGAAAGTATGTCAGGATGGATTGATTGTATTAAACTAAGATGCTCGCTCGGTCTCATAGTATTACGTATTGATTCTAATTTTTTTTTTTGATTGAGAAATTAAATGAATTAATATATAAATATATAAAGTCATACTTTAAAAGTTCATCATTCCCCAATAATAGTACTAGTAAGAAGAAAAATGACCAAATGAAAAGCGTACTATCTTTAAAGTTTATACTATCCTCTGGTCGTCGGGTAGAGATATGATACCAAGACTTGAATCCTTTTATAGCCATTTCAATAGTTGGGTCATGCTTCTCTTTGATATGCTTAATAATGCCATCGCGACGACTTCGGATGATATTACATCCTACATAAGGGCAAAAACAAGAACCTATATACAAACCCCCCCAAAACATGATTATCGATAATTCTTTTTTTAGCATTTTGATATCACATCAAGTTATTGTTGTTATGTAAATTAATACCTTCTTTGATCTGCTTCTCCTTCTTTTTGTTTGTCGCCTTTGATTTCACAATCTTCTCATATATAGCCTCAGATAACATCATCTTCTCATATGTAACCTTGGATACCACCATCGTCTCATTTGTAGCGCCGGATGCTACCGTTTTCTCGTTTATAGCTTCGGATTCCACCATCTTCCCAGCTTTTGATTCCACAACCGGTTTTGTAACTACCATATCTCCATCGACGCTAACTTTTTCTTCAGATATGAAAAGAGTATACGTTAATAATTGTATAAAATAGAAAGGATGAACATAAAAATGGCCTGTTTTTTTATTCCATATCACGCATAATTTTTCTTTTGACTTTTTCTCTTCTCTTTCTATAAACTATTTGAATACCAATTATAAATGAAGATATATATATTTACTCTGTTTATGTTTTACTGTTCTTCCAGATAGAGTACTATTAGGATCGTCTTGTTTTTCATTTTGTGTTGATTCTGCTTTATATATTCGACTACGTTTTGACAAAAATTCTTTTTCCAAAAACGGGTTGTTTATTATAACGATCAACGTATTAGTGCGAGAGAATTGATATAATTTTTATACATCGAAAGAGAATAATAAAATATAGTATAATTTTACCATGATCATTGTCGTTTTCGGATTCTATGGTATTTCGTTTACGTTCCAAAGGAGGGTTATCTAGAATGCTTTTTTTTTTTGAACGATATGAGTTTTTCAACGAGTGTCACACTATGCATCCCACATAGTTTCTTTGGTCTTCCTCTACCTCTTTTTGGTGGGGTTTCTTTATGCTGTTGCACGTCTATTGTAAATTCATTCCATGGCACTTCATTGATCACAATAATAGAATAAGAGGGATCAACAATCAATTTTAAGAATTATCCATCGACAAGATATGCATTGATTTTTTTACATTAGTATAATTCTGTGGCCCAAAAAATATAGAATGGAGCTGCAATTATTATTTGGTTTTGGTTATTTTTTTTTTTCTTAAAAAAATATACCATCAACATTTGAATGGATACTACTGGGATTTGAAGACGTTGGTTCATTCACTGTCTTGTTTGAAGTTGTTGTATCACCAAATATGGATATTTTAAGACTCTTCCATGCTGATGCAAACATGTTTTTTTCTAGTATAGAAAAAAAGAGGAGACCGACAACATTTTTGAATTTATTTATTTATTTATTTATTTATTTATTTATTTATTTATTTTTGAAATAAGTTATACAACTTGAAATGAATATATGATACTACAGCGACTATATCTTTATTCCCTAATACTCTTTTTATTACATGACATTCATTGGTCGTCACAATCAAAGTTGCGATGCATTATTTCTGAGCATAATTTTAGACATCCAAAGGAGAGTGAGTGTGACAGGCGAGTGGTGTGGTGTAATAAAATATACTCAAAATAAGATAACTCTGATGCCAATAGCAGGTTAATAAGTCCATTTATTTACAAGGAATCAAAAAGTCTTTTACAGTGGACCCCCTTTAATTTCACAGCCAAAATTCCCTTTTTTTTTATGAAAATAAAGAGGTATGAAAGTTAACGAGAACAGCTTTACTATATGTCTCTTGGTGTAATTATATATCTCCATGGACCATATTACTGTGAAGATAATGAGGGTTGATGAACGAATATGAAATTAACGGGGGTCTACTGTATATTTATTTATTATTTTGAATTAATGGACTACAACTACGGCTATTCTTTTTTGATCTGCTCAATTTTGCATTGCATTGAGCTACTAAGTAAAGCACGAGATTAGGAAGAGAAATGGATGCTATTATTTTTTTCTCTCTGTACTTATCATTTCATAGTATATCTAGAGTTTGAGAATTTTAGTAACTGGGGATCAAACTATAGTTTCTGAGATATATACAGTATGGCCCCGTTAATTTCATTGTTTTTGCCAAAGGTGATTCGAATGAGCTTTCACATTTTTATCTAATTTCACAAAATAACTACGAATAACCAGGAGTAAATTGTGTGAAATTAATGGGGTCACACTGTAATCATCTTCAGCTTTATTGATATACACAGATATTGCTCTACCATTCCTTTATTGGCTATTATTAATTCACAAACTAGTAACATATAATACCAAAGACATCGATGGTACCTAAAACATTTTTGCTCAAAAGCCTAGAGTAGTTTACACAGCGAATAACCATCTATGGTCAAAGAAACAAAACTTCCAAATGAAAGGGAAAAAAAAGCACTGTAGTAGTTTTTCATCCTCTAAAATAATCACGACACTATTCACATAAACTTTCTTAATACAAGACAGAAGATAAAATAATAACTAGTTACTACAATAAATGCTGTTATTGAATGTTTTTTCCATTTTTTTTTTATTCTCTCGCCTTTTTTTTAACTACAACTTATCAGAATGTATCTATTGCTCTATAGAACAAGAAGATACCTAACTATAAAAGAGCATTTCTATAGAGATCAATATTGTGTCCTCCTAGGTATTTAAATTCGTCACTACAAAAGTTCAAAAAAAGATTACCAAAGTATTTACATATGAAAATTATACACGTATGAACCTTATATTGAAGAGCACAAAAAAACGTCGCGTCTATATAGATCCTATTTGGTGTAAAAACCGTAACAACAGCTGCTACGTACGTTATATTCTCTCACACAAATAATAATAATAATAAAAAAGTAGGGTTTTCTGGGAATAGAGTTATACAATTAGACATATTTCATTAATAAGAGTATCTAGTAATGATCGAAATCTTCTCTTTTTTCCATAAGCATTATTTATTATTATATTTGGATGATGTACTGTTTTTTTTTATAAAAAAAAGGGGGTCGTTTTGTGAAAAACGAATTATATATGAAAAAAAAACAACAACAAAATACGTATATATATAAGAAAAAAAAACGAACCTATTGGACGACAAGATGATGGATGAAGAAAAAATAAACTATTATTACTACTAAATTATGTTTTGCATGTGTTTGTCATTTGTAGATGGAGGGAGGTGAGTAAGAAGGTATTTGTCGGAGGATTGAAGTAAGAACAACAAATTACACTATAATAATATTCTTGTGAGGAAAGAAGAAGATAGAGAATGGAATAATGCTTGAATGCAATAAATACATGAAGAAGAAGTATTAAAAATTATTGGAAGAAAGGAAAAAATGATGAAGAGAAAAAAAAAGGGTAAAAAAAAGATATTTGAGAAATAGGAGACGAAGAAAAAAAATGATAATAATAAAGTAGAAGAAAGAAAGATAATTAATGATGATAAACATGATGAAGGAATATATGATGTTATTTTAATGATGAGGCGTAGGTGGCAATTCAGAAGGAAGAGGAGGAGGTAAAGAAGAAGGTGGTGGCAAGGAAGGAGTCGTATTCACATAGACCATTCTTGCATTGTTACTATTACTATTGTTGTTCGTATTGGATATCAAAACGCGTTCACTGTTGGCATCTTCACCAATCGACGAACCAGCATTTGGACTAGAACTTGATTTGGAAACATGATTCTATTTTAATAATAAGGTGCATTTTGAAATAAGTAACCAGTTTTTTTCTATCTATGTTACAACAATCTGGTACAAAAAGTAGTCATTGTTACTTTTAGTTAAAATAGTACAACGTTATACGTAAAAAAAATAAAAATAAAATAGTCATCATCATCAACAAGATGAAATAAAATGACAGTAGTGGGGAACATCAAACGAGGTTTAATATATAAAGAAGTATAAAATCAAAGAGGATTATTATTACTCACCTCATCGGCTAAAGTACGGGTTTCACATTTCTCTTCATAGGCTTTACTGGTTTTACGATTATCTAAAGAAGCAGAACCTGTATTTTGTTTTGTATAATCAAATACTAAGAACCGTTCTTCCATTTTCTTTTGTTCTGGACTTGTTTCCGGTAATGCATCATTGGAATATTGACTTTTAATGTTGTTATTTGACCCACTACGTTTAGGTGCTCGCTTTTTCACCTTTAAGGGGTTATCCTCTAATAGTATCTCCTCAAGCTCGTGGGTGGGATCAAAGTTGGCTCGTTTGTCCTATTTGTTTTTATAATAAGAAGAATAATACCAGTAATAGTAGTAATAGTTAGAATGAATTTGTACTACTTTTTATACTTTGATTGACGTACAAAAATACATCTTGTAATCTATTAAGTCGTCATCTTCTTTTTTTATACTATCTCCCTTTTTCTCAATCCATTATTTCTTCCTTGTCTCACTTTATCTTTCACGCTCTCTCTCTCCCCTTACATAAACTTTTTCCGTCTCCTTCTTTTTCCTCCTTTGAATTTTGATTTTCCTTTCTTACTCTCCATTCGAATCTCCACTCGTACTCTCTCTTTCTTTCTATATATATTTATTTAAAACAAAGTAAATTAAACTTACATCAGGTATAAAAGGTGGACTAGCTTGTTTTGATTCCAATAAATTCCAATCATAAGCTTTAAACCATGCATGTGCTTGTAAACGTTTAAATCCATTAGGTCCAAAACCTAATCGTTGTGTGATATCGCGCGTCATTAATCCACGTACAAAATCCATGGATTCCGTGGATAAGTTAATATCATCAGGAAATTCAACTGGATCATGCATAATAGCATGCTGTAAAGCTTCATTTGATTTAGCTCGGAATGGTCTCTATATATACATGAATAATAATAATAAAACAAGTTATTAAAGAAGTTTATTATAATCAAGATGTACTCCTGATTTATAATAATAATAATAATTTTTACCTTGCCAACTAATAATTCATAACAAACAACACCTAAAGACCACCAATCGACAGAAGCAGCATATCCTCGCTTCATTAATATTTCAGGTGCCATATATGCCATGGAACCAGCAATGGATGTTAATGGTTTTTCACTCGAATATCGTACAGCAATATTAAAATCTGTCAAATGTGCATGACCGTGTTCATTTAATAAAATATTATCGGGTTTAAGATCTCTAATAATTAGTACATAGAAAAAAAAGGTGAGATATAGTCTATTAGTATAATATATTCGAGTTTTCTTTTTTTTTTTTTTTACTTGATAAGATATTTATTTTATACCTGTGAACAATATGTTTACGATGAAGATAACGTAATGCAAGAGCAACTTCGGCAGCATAGAAACGAACATAATCTTCAGGGAAAGGACCCATTCTATCGAGATGAAAACGGAGATCTCCACCTAACATTAAATCAATAACCATAAAGAGATTTTCATCATCTTGAAAAGCATAACGCAAGTTGACGACAAAATCATGATGGATGAATTCAAGTAAACGTCGTTCGGAAATGATATTTTCAACAGCACGCATTCGAATACACTTTGCTTTGTTGATATATTTCAATGCAAATAATCGTTTACTGCCTTTATGTTGAACGACTCGTACTTTGCCAAAGGCTCCTTTACCGACGGATCGTAATAAAGTGAAATGGGATAAATCGACTAAATTGGGTTGTCATTGAATTGATTCATGTTGATATATATATATATATATATATAAAAAGAGGGTTTTTCGTTGGATGTAGAATTGGATATGATCATGAAATTAAAGTAGTATAAAAAAGAAATTTAATATTAAAAAATTGATCGGCGTATTATTAAAAAAAATTTACCTTCATCATCAAAATCAACAGCGTCTTCCTTACAGCATAAAGCTCCCATAGTTATATTTTTAATAGGATCGTCTTATTCTCTCTCTTTTTTTTTGGAAAGAAAGAGTATCAATGGAATGAATGTCTTTTTCTTTTTTCTTTAAATAATAATAAAACTTAATTAAGAATTTTAAAACATGCAATTAAATAAAAATATGAATTATCCACAAATGAAAGAAAGAAAAAGGATAAAAAAAAAGGGAAGAAGTACAAAAACAAAAACAAAAAAAAAAAAAGTAGTAACAAAACTCGTTTTTTTTTTCCTTTATTTTTTTTTTTTATATGTATATCAAAAAAAAAAAGCCTAAAGCTTGTAATTATCACTCCTTACGAAAAAAAGAGATCATTTTTTTGTACTACAACTTTTTTTTTGCCTATAAGCTTTTTTATTATGATGCTAACCTTAATGCGTAAAATGAATCTCTCTTTAATCCTTTTATGAGTTTATAATTCTTAATTCTTTGAATTTTCATTGGATGAAACTTGCTTTTATTCACACTCTTCTCTTTTCTTATTCCACTTTGTTATTTCTCTAATATTATATTTCCCATCCTTTTTTTTCGTAAAGGCAGAGTTATGTCACATCATCATCCTCTCCTTGAAGAAATATTGAATGAATCCGGACTTTGGGTGTCTCAAAAAAACCCGACTACGACGATTAGTATTATCTTGTTACCACCTGCAGATACCCTTCCTCAACCCCCTCGAACTTTTGACTTTCTAGGTAAACTATATAGTTATATCAATTCAATTCCTTATCAATTCTATGACTCATATATAAATAAATGATATATATATATATATATATATAATAGCAAGTAATGTTATTCCATTGAATATAACTGATCTTCCCAATCAACCAAGACCTTCTCTTTCCACTTCATTATCGCGTATAACATCACCACGATCGCATCGGAGTGGTAGTTTTTCTTGGGGTGATCGTTCAAATAATAATGAATTCAAAACATTGAATGGTAAAATTATTTCCAGCATTCGTCATATTCATAATGATGCCATTCTTTATAATCAAGACGATTTTGTTTCACATATATTACTTTATCTTGGTACCAATTCATCGATTGTGATGCCTCGTGACGCTGTCATGATGACGACTACTCGCGTGACCCATCTTAATGATAATAATGATAATAATAAGAGTCCTATGCTCAAGAGAAGAAGGAGTAGTATCAAAAGTAGTTCTTCTTCTTTTAGCGGCAAGCATCCTATTCCAATGACTACAATGAATAGAAAAGGAGAAGGAGGTGCAGGAGGAAGAGGAGATATGAGTAGTAGACGAGGCGGAGGCGGAGAAGATGTCGTATTATACAACTACAACTCCTCTTCTTCATCTACTTTCTCCTTATCATTATTATATTTATTTGACAAGGAGGCGTTAAATACGTCAATAAGGCAATTTTGTGATATTACATTATTAGATGATAATATTGCATCTATTCATAATCGTATGAAAGATTTATTGGATACTACCTTTGTAAGTTTTCAAAATAATAATAATAATAATAAATATAAAGATACCAATATGATCTGTCCCTGTACATAAATTTATACTTACTCATAAATTTTAGGCTACGCTGGATCAAAGTCGGCATAATAATAAAAATCTCAATGATCTACCAGATGAAGATGAAATTTATGATCAATTAGAGAGGTACTATTACTACTACTATTGTTATTATTATTATATAGAAAAACTCGGATCTCTCTTTCTCTCTTTCTATTATAAGCATATTCAATTGGATATGCTTTTTTCCCCACATTTTTAGTTATATCCAAGAAGAAACTTACGATGTTGTTTTTTTTCGAATGACACAATTATTACGCTCTATGGATATAGAAGTCTCACGTGTCCTTGAATCCATGATTCATTTGGATTTTATTCAAGTTGGATTAAAAGCAAAAGAATGTCAGCGTGTGAAAAAAGCAGTCGATGCTTTACGACAGATTGGATCTGTGCGTACTCCAGCCGATAAACTTGCATGTTTAATGATGACAATCACTATTTTATCAGGTTCGGTTTTTTTTTTAATTCATACTTATCCCCTTTTTTTGGCTTTACATAACAATAACAATATGGATTGATCTACTATTTCTTTTTATTAATAAATGGGGTATTTTCTTTCAATGGACATCATTGGATGCACTATTATAATCATTATAGAGGATGAGGTGGATACGGATTCTCTCATGTCATTACTTGTTTTAACATTGATCCGTAGTCAACTTCCTCAGTTGATTGCAAGTATTACTTATATCAAGGTAAAAAAACAAACAAATTATCTATAGATACATTCAATACCAAATTATAAGGAAGAACTTCCCATTGATCTAATCTTGTTTGTTTTGTTTATAAAAATACATAATAAACAGGAATTTACGTTTCAAAAAGATCTTAGTATTGGCCAACATGGCTTTGCACTAAGTACACTAGACGCCGCCTTACAATACATTTTAGAATCAAGAGCGGATTTATCCGCTATATCCGCTCGTAACCATGCATTCTGGACATCTTTACGGGAAGGCAAACCTGATATTGATCACTTACCACAAACAACTCCGAAGGGAAATGATGATGAGAATGCTACTATCCATGAAGATGATGATCTCAAATCACTTGCTCA
Source organism: Phascolomyces articulosus (assembly GCA_025677815.1). Lineage (NCBI taxonomy): Eukaryota > Fungi > Mucoromycota > Mucoromycetes > Mucorales > Lichtheimiaceae > Phascolomyces > Phascolomyces articulosus. The sequence goes on along the minus strand of JAIXMP010000070.1, from coordinate 94,161 downwards.
AGTCCGTGATCGTCATGGCAACAATGCATTATTGATTGCAGCCGCTGCAGGCCAAGCTACCAGTGTAGACTATCTCTTGGATAGATTAGGTCCAAGTATACATAATGACATGAATGATTCGGGTGAAACACCTCTTATGCTGGCTGTTAAATCCAAATCCATAGATACGGTTCAAATCTTATTGGCCAAGGATCCATTTACACAAAATAAGGCTATCCATAGTAAAAACCGACAAGGCGATTCGGCATTTCTCTTGGCATGTGCCCTTGACAAGGAGGAGAATGAGAATGAGCAACAACAACGAATATTGGATATATTATTATTTTCTAGAAAAAATCAATGGAACAAGAATCGATTAGGACAGGGTCCACTTCATTTAGCTGCCATGGCAAACAATACCAAGATAGTGTTGTATTTAATGGACCATCTCTCTTCTTCTTTTGGTGCTTTGGACGACGACGTGTTTCAATGGCAAAACAATCAAGGAGAAACGTTTTTACATCAATGTCAAGATCCAAAAGTACTTGAAAAATATTTAAATGGCGATGATCAAAGACAAAAGGCTAATTGTTCGGTACTTGATATCCGGGACCGTCAGGGTCGTACACCATTATTGGCCTGGTCCGCCAAAGCACGCATTCACATGCTTGATGCTTATATTCAGTATATCAACCGTAACAACAACGATCCTATTACTGTCCCAACGAAACCAAAGGAACGGATTTATGATTATGATACCAATGGAAGAACGTGTCTTCATTTACTTGCCATGTATGAAGGACCTATCCCATTTTCCAAGAAACCACTCTTGGATGATAATGGTGATGACGGCACTATGATCCAACCTATGAAACATGAACAAGACAACACTGATATTCTACAAAACATCATGCGTGTATTCCAAAAATTGGCCAATGTGCGTGATTCTATAGAAGGCAATACACCATTTCACTTGGCTGTCATGAATAACAAAAGAAGTGTTGCTTCCACCTCGGCTTTTATACAAAGTTTGGTGTTTGATGCGGGTGCACAGATGGATGTTCTTAATTTCCGAGGGGCTAGACCAAGTCATGTGTGTCAAGATCCATCCATCTTGGCAATATTAGATGGTAAGAAAGGGAAAAAAACAACATATTGGATGCGTAAGTGGTAGATGGACTTGCAACTAAAAAAATATATTTATTCTTTATTTATTTATTTATGTATATACAAATGAATAATCATAACCATCGAAAAAAAAAGACATCGCACTTCAAGTTAAAAAAGGTGTAGATGCGTGTGATTATAAATGGGTCGTCACACGAGCTATCACCATAGATAGTAATAAAAAAGAGGTTTATTATATTATACAAAGTGGACCTCATCCTGAAGTAGTAAGTGTTTTATAATATATCTTTATTTTATTTTATTTTATTTTATTTGCTCAGCATATGGGGGGAGAGGAAAGGAGGAAGAAGAAGAATGTACATGTGGGAATGGAGGAATAAGAGTCTAAATAGTAGTAAACAAAAAAAGGCATCCTCCTCAGGAATAGAAACAAGAACTGTAAAACGACCTTTGGAAGATTTCAAGTTACTTCGAAAAGATATATTACATGAATTTCCTGAAGTATTTTTACCTACACTTCGACATATTTTTGATCCAGAAAAGATTCTACCATTGGTGTATGATCCACAACCACCAATGCATGTTCTAGAAGAAGCTTTAGGTCGATTAATTCGATTTATGGATTATCTTTACCAACATCCCATTTTACGACATCATGAATTAATTCGTATTTTTGTACGATCTCCTGAACTTACGGTAAAAGTTTATTTCTATAAATATAAAAATATACAAACAAACAAAGATGATGCATACGTCGCAAAAACAGCAATGAATTCAACGTACAAAATAGGATGAATAATTGGATTTTGATTATATAGAGAGAAGATATTGTTCATGCCTCTTTAGCGCGAAGACATCTTATGATTGAAAAGATATGTGATGACTATCCCTCTGAAACGGATCTTGGTGGTAGTGATGACAAGGAATATTTTTTTACATTTGCACAGACCACGATAGAACCTTTACGTGATGCATTATTAGGTGTTGTAAAAACTTCTCGAAGTGTTACAAAATGTCGTCAAGGTATGATAGTAAAAAAGAATCATAAGGAATCCTTTTGCTTTAGTTTTTTTTTTTTTACTAAGCGACCCTATCATCTTTATAAACAATGAATCATTATTATTAGTATTAGAGCAAAGGATGCAGGAGGTGGCTCAGAGGTTACAAGTATCATCTACAATAACAAGAACAACAACAACGGTGGCGATCAAAGTCTGTGCAAGGACAACATGTGATACAGCAGTAAGTGTTTTTCTATTATGCATCTTATTTTTTTGGGGGAGAGAAAGAATCTATATCCTCTTCTCGGATTAGGGTGTATCTATGATTAGCAATGGAAATGATGAGGAAAATGGGAATATATATATATATATATGTAATATATATGTTGTGGAAGAGAGAAGTTGTATATATGTGTGATGGAATTGGGATTTGAGTGTGATATATTATTATATTGGTCTAAAAAATTCATTGCCGATCAATTCCATTTTTTGATGTATCGCCGCCCAATCCTTTTTTTTTTTTGGTATATCAATAATAAATGTGTTTTCTTATATATCAATGATAATATAGTTTGGTACCATTTCCATGTGGGAAGAATTTAGCCATATAATTCAAAACATGCATGATATAACAGATGGGATTTTGGTAAAGTGTTGTATTTGAAAAAAAAAAAAATAGGAGAAAAAAGAAAAGATGTACGATGATGATGATTAAAGTTTCATATATTTATATATATTTTTTCACAGACGGCACTGCAGGGACCTCTCTATCTCCTAACACAACGGCATGAACTCCGAACTCAATTAGAACAACAACGAGAAAGTTTAAGACGAGCTAAAACATGGAATGAAGTATTTTCAACTCAAGATCAACGACGCCATATTGAACAAAGTAAAGACCAAGTAGTTAAGGTAAGAATAATTTTTAATTGATTTTTTGGGAAGTCGATCTCTGGCTTGGCTATTTTGTATTATAATAATTATAAAACCAAGAAATTGGGGGAGTGGAGTCAAGATAATAAGTGTGAGGATGATGATGATGATTCAATCAAGAAGTTTTTTAAAGTGGAGACTGAATCTTTTATATAACATAATAATAAAAAAAAGACACTCCAAAAACTCGCGCGAGTGGGAAGTCAAATTATCCAATCACATCAAATGATTAGCGATGAAATGGCCCATTTTCAACGTGTACACCCCGACGAATTGAAGAATAGGATACGACGAATGGTGAAAAGACAACTTGAGAAAGAAAAGTTAAAATTATTATGGCTTGAAGAAACAAAACAAAGATTAGCAACAACATCTTTTTAGTCTATTATGATTCCATTAGGATAAAAAGATTCCTCATGTTAACAAAATATATATCTAATAGTATATAAATACGTTTATTATAGAACAATATGATGATTATTATGGTGTTGTTGTTTGTGTAATGGTGTTTCCTACCAAATGGAGTTGGAAACCTGTTTGACCGCAATCAAACTTGTTACTCCATCTTTATAAATCCTATTTTTCTTATTCAAATTATGATGATGATAATGATTCTTATTACTGTAATAATAGTAATAATCCCAATTGTATGGGTTATATAGAATATTTCTTACTTAATAGATGATATAGATGATGTTAATAAAGTTATTTAGTTTAACATGTTGTTGGATGTGAATGAATGTGTGTGTTTGTGATGTATTTGGGCCCGAATATTTTTTTTGTGTCTCCTTCCTATCTTTTCCCACCTTTCTTCTCTTTTTCTCACTTTTTTTTTCAATCCCCCATCTTTTTTTTTCTTTTCTTCTTTTTTTCTTCTTCTTTTCTTTTCCCCTTTTTTTGCATATACCTGAAACCACAAAAACAACCACTTTTTTTTTTATTAATATATTATACATATCCTATCTCATACATTAAAGTAGTATATTATTCACCAACGTATCGAAATAATCAATATTCCATCCATCATTCCTAACAACAACAAACAAATAAGCATAACAACAACCGTTTAACCCAACACAACTAAAAAAAGAATCGATACCCAAAAAAAAACAATAACGCCATCCTAAACAATACACGAAACCGTTTCTTACGTTTTTTTTTTTTTACAACAATCACCTTTGAAAACGTTATCTAATTTATATATACAACTTATCTTAATCGAAAAATCTCATTTATATTTATATATTATATATATATTGAACATATATATATATATATATAATATCAACTTTGTATACACAGACACACCTCTCTCTTTCTATATATAAAACCGATCCACATATATATCATCATGGGCTGCTGTCAATCTGCTGAACGTGTGGAAGAAAAACAACGTAACCAGGAGATCGAAGCGCAAATTAAGCGCGATCGTGCCAATATGAAGATGGAAATAAAAATGTTATTGCTAGGTAATTTCAAAAAAAAAAAAAAAAAAATCATATCATTTTTTTTTTATCCAAGAAAATTTTTTATAAATTTGGGATTGATTGATTTCTGTCAATTTTTTAAACTAAAAAAAAATAATGATCTATTTCTAGGTGCTGGTGAATCAGGCAAATCAACCATTTTAAAACAAATGAAATTGATTCATGATGGTGGCTATACACCTGAAGAACGAGAAAGTTTCAAAGAAGTTATTTTCAGTAATACAATCCAATCGATGCGGGTCACGATGGAAGCCATGCACGAACTGGGTATTGCATTTCGTAACCCAGAAAATGAAATCCATCGACGACTTGTCTTGGAAGCGCCACCTCAAGTGGATTATTTGGGACATGAACTTGTGGAAGCTATTGCTACTTTGTGGGATGACCATGCTGTACGTGATTGTGTGGACCGAGCTAATGAATTTCAATTGAATGACTCTGCACGATAGTAAGTATCACTTTTTTTTTGTTGTTGATAAGTATATATCCAATTGAGTGTGTGAGAGAATCATGAAAAATTGATCTATTTTTCGCTCTTAGTTACTTTGATTCCATTTTACGTATTGGACAACCTCATTATATTCCAAGTGATCAAGATGTATTAAGAAGTCGTGTCAAATCCACGGGTATTACAGAAACCACATTTGCAATTGGGGATTTAACCTATCGTATGGTAGATGTAGGAGGACAACGATCCGAACGTAAGAAATGGATTCATTGTTTCGAAAATGTCACCACCTTATTATTCTTGGTGGCCATTTCCGAATACGATCAAGTCTTATTTGAAGATGCTTCAGTCAATCGACTTCAAGAATCCTTGACTTTGTTTGATTCCATTTGTAATTCTCGATGGTTTATCAAAACATCGATTATTTTGTTTTTAAACAAAATTGATTTGTTTGCCGAGAAATTACCTCGTTCACCGTTATCCAATTATTTTGATGATTACAAGGGAGGCGATCGATACGATGCTGCATGTCAATACCTTCTTCAGAAATTCGTCTCTTTGAATACGCGAGCAGATACAAAACAAATTTACACTCATTTTACTTGCGCTACAGAAACGAAACAGATCAAATTCGTCATGAATGCTGTGAATAATATCATTATGCATGAAAACTTGGCCAAGGAAGGCTTACTGTAAAAAACACGCACACACATCCCTAACACTACATTCCATCTTCACCACCTTTACAAAAAACAACAATTCCAAAATGAAAAAAAAGAAAGACACACATGTTCGATCAAGGATGATAAGAAAAGAGAAAAGGAAAAACAAACATCAACATTCGTAGCAGCAACATGGAGAAAAGAGAAAAAAAAAGGATTCTTCATCCAAACCTATCATCAACCACCTTTTACTTTTTACGATAAACACGCCATGATCAAACCAAGCAAACCTTTTTTTTTTACATTCCATTTTTTATTATTTTCTTTTATATATTCTTTATATTACTACTTTTATTATTTTTTATTATTCACTTTTTTAGCATCTCTTTCTTTTTTTTTCTTCATATATCAAATCCATCCTCCTCCCACCCCCACAACTTACAACACACAGCAATAACATTTTCTTATTATTATTATTATTACATTTCTTTTTCTATATAAAAAAAACCCAACTATTTGGTAAGGTCCACAAAACGGAAAGGACTCGTAAGATCTCTCTCTCTCTCTCTCTTTCTCTTTTTTTTTTGTACACCCTTTTTTTATATCTTGCCCATAATCTCTTTTTTTTTGTATACGCTTTTTTTTTTCTAAAAAAAATATTATTACCTTTTTTTTTTCCTCATTATTATTATTATTATTATTATTATTATTATTATTTTGCTCAGTGTTTGTTTCGTGTTTTCCTTTATCCTTATTTATCATCCTTACTGCTCTCTCTTTTTTTTTTATTTTATTTTGGTTTTGTGTTACAACATCACACAGCACAACACATACTCACTTATATAACCCTGTCACTTATCTCTGTCACACCCACGCTTTTTTTCTTATTTCTTATTATTATTTTTTTTTTACTTTTACATGCTTGTACAAAAAAGTTTTAAACTAAAGGATTTTCTTTTATTTCAAAAAAAATTATTGTTTTTGAAAATAGGATAGTAAAGGTAGAAAGAGGTTTGGGTTTGGAAGGATGGATGGAGGGAAAGAGAGAAGTGTATAATTATTATTATAATTTACTTATTAATATAAAATGGGAAAGAGAACATAATGTTCAATAACTATAATAATCAACCAATTGAGTTAAAAAAAAAACTTGTGTGTGTGTGTGTTGTTGTGTAGTATAGTATAATAGTAGTAGTTGTAAGTGAAGTGGTAAAAGTAGTGATAGTGGGTAAGTGGGGTAGGTGCGCGGTGTTATATGTTGTGCACTAATAGTTTTAGATGAAATGGAATACAAAACGACGATCTTCACCATATGGGGTCATTCGGATTTATAACTTCTCGTGGCGATCAGCCCCTTGGATCAATTTCCCTGCATGATCCATCATGAACGTTTTGGATCGGATCAATCCTCCTGTTGTAGCCGTGGCTGCTCTTATTTGTTGTTGCTGTTGTTGATGATGACTATTTCTTCTTCCAATCACACTTGTCACTAAATTTTGTGCTTTGGATCGGATACTTCCTTGAGAGGAAGGAGGTCTTGTCGGTTGATAAGAATGTGGTTTTTGTTTTTGTGATGTTGAAGAGGAAGGTGGAAGTAATAATGGGTCATTGGATAATGATCGAGAAAATCGACTTTTGGTATTATTATTATGATGAGGATGATTACTATCGGTATTAATATTTTCGTTGTTATTGTTATTGTTGTTGTTGTCATTAATGCTATGAATACTATGATTACTATGGTTATTTTGATGGCCATTAAGATGATTGTTGTTACGAAAGGTGGTTGTTTTTTCTTCTACTAATAATAATGATTGATTATTATCTGTTGTTGTCACGGTGATAGAGTTATTGTTGTTGATATTGTTAATAGGATGATGATTGACTAATAAATCAATAGAAATAAATGTAAATTGTTTATCAATATTTTTATCTCCCATCATAGTTTATCAAAATAAATAAATAAAAATGACACGCACGAGAATAAGAAGAACCAGTAATTTTATTTTACCTTCTGTATCATCCAACAAAATCGGCCGGTGCGTTAATAGGGGTGATGGTCCTCGACTACTACCACTAGTACTATGATTATCAATAGGTGATTGACCGCCACTACTCCTTCGTCGTGTCAAATTCTTCCAATCGCGTAACATACTCGATCTTGATGTGGCTGGTACAGGTGGCGCATCCGGTGTCATGGAGCGTGGATGATGATTACTATCGGTCAAAGCAGTGCGAAGACTACGCATACTTCCTCGGGAAATACGTTGTGCTCCTGCTGATTTAGGTCGATCACTCATCATACGATCACTATTATCATAATAATGATGATGATGTCGAGGTGGGGTACCTGCTGTATATGTAAACCGTAAACCTGTTTCACTCAGTGCTTTCAAAACACCAGCGCGTGCTTTACTATTTGGGATAGTGAAACTGTCACATTTAAGAGCAGCGTTTTCAGCATTAATCACTACAAAATTGTTTTTATTTATGAGATAAACATGTTTCCTTTATATATGTATGTTTATGATCCTTTCCATCTCTTCCCTTTCCCCCACTCTACGTGTCATGAATAAGATATCCCCCCACCTTTTTTTTCACTTTTCTCACAAGATGACTTACTTTTAAGTAATAGAAAACCACGTAGTTCATCTTCATCCAATAAAATGGATGGACTTGGAATTAATGGAGAATATTCAGAAACGTTCTTTTTATTCATGACTTGAATTCGCCATGCTTGTTTCCCATCCACGATTTCAGGATGCACCAAAATATAAACATGAAGGAATTGGGAACGAATGATATCCGGATCAAATTGAGAGTCATTTCCTTCTATAAACACAATACACACAATATCTACATATCCATCCATTCAATAACCCATATTGTCCAATGAGTAAAATAAAAAAAAAACCACCATTCTATCTTTATTTGACTTCTTTTCAAGAGTAGTACTTACCATTACCAATATAGCGTTTTCGATGTACTTGTTGTTTATCATTTTCTCTGCAAGGCATAAGAGGAGCAACATGGAACATGATTTCATAATCACGCCATGAAGTTGCATAAGAGAATTTTCCAGATTCTCCAGCTAAAGAAAAAAAAATTACAAATATTAATCTCAATGTTTTCCATGACTCTCTCTCTCTCCTTCCCAATACCAATAGCTAGAGGAAAAAACTTACATCTTGTATCCAGACCAGCTGTATATCCTTTATACCCTTCTAATTCAATGGGCCTGCCAATGATATGAAGAAACCGTTCCAGCGGTTCAGATACATTGGAATTAGCAAACCATTCTTCTTCTGTCGTTTGTCCATCTCTGACAGAAAGCACACCAAACTTGTAACATTTAGGTATTTCCATTTCATCAAATCGTAAAATATCTTTTTCTAATCCGGATAAAATGGTTGCCTCAGCTGATAATTCACGGAATGTACGTAAATCTATATCAGGATAAATGGATCGTACCGCTGCTCGAAACAGTCGAGTCTCTGAATTTTGAATCATCATTGCATTGCTGCTGTTGTTGTTACCATTACTGTTATTTGTATTGTTGTTATTATTATTACTGTTGTTATGAATAATGGCAGATGAAATACTACGTAGAGGACGTCTTCGTGGTTGAGACGATCCAGAGGATGATCCTGTACGTCTTTGTTGCTGTTGCTGTTGATCTGGATGAGAAGAATGGGTATCTAAAAAATAACCTTGATCATGGATTTCAAGACTGGATTCAATTTCTTTAGCAATGGATTCTTGAACAACATGACGAAGACTATGCATCTATATATTAATGATGCCCGTTATTAGAAACAGGTTTTTTTTTTCGTTCATAATAGAAAAAAAACAAATACACAATTGCTTATCCATCCATCACGCCCAATCGTAAAAAATGAAATAAATACCTGTTTTCCACGACAAATAATACGATAACGATATTTTGAATCCACACGTTCCTTAACGACAGAAATAATCATTGATTGACAACTATTTGTATTGTTACCATTGGTATGATGATGATTGTTATTGAGCGTGGTATGGTGTTCACTACGCCCAATCAATGTAATATAAGGTTTTCCCACAAAATATTGACGAAACCAATAAGCTCTTGCATCCATTTGGTCCGGCCACATGGATATATAATTGGTAGGATGAGACACGGGTAAGATTCTTGGTAATTCCAAATTGAAATCAATAAAACATGAATTGACATAGGATGGTGCAGAGGTGATGCATTTCCTGCATTCATTGCATATCTCCTGAGCACTTTTGATCTATATAAATAAATAAATAATATAAATAAGATTGGCTATCTATTGATCTTAATAATAATGGGAAAAATTGATCATAATAGACCTGGGTCCCTTTTTGCACTTCAACTTCCCCCACCCAGTTTTTTTATAAACATGTTTTTTTTAACCCGCCAATTTTTTTTTGTAATACTTGCCACTTCACTTAATAAAGTAACTTTTTGAGACTTTTTCAAGTCTTTTATTCGTTCTTGAAGATATTGAATCCTATCTAAAGGCGCGTCAAGCGCATTGACAAGAATGGAAAGACTATCTAGTTCAATGGCAACATCGTCATCGGTTTCAAGTGAAGTGACATTGTCAGATACCCATTCACAACATTCTTCTACTGTTGGCGGAGGTGCTGTTGCTGCTGCTGTTTCCATAATAATAATTTTTTAGGTCGTCGTCCTCGTCGTCGTCGTTATATATATATATATATATGTGTGTGTGTGTGTGTGTGTATTTTTTTTTTGTACACTACCAGAGTGAATACAAAAAAAAAATAATAATAAAAAGAGGATGAAAGGAAAAAGAAAGAGAAAAGAAAGGAAAAGTGAAAAAGAAGAGAAGAGAAGAGTGAAAGAGAGGCAAAATATTATTATGATTATTATTTGTGAGAGTTAAGGGGTGTGAGTGTATATAAGATGGGAGAGAAAAGGTAGGAGGAGAAGAGAAAGAGAGAGAGAGAGAGAGAGAGAGAGATGTATGTTGTTATTAGAAACATACATATACATCACATAAACACGCACCATACTCATACATTTGAGTTATTATCTAACTTGGATATTTTACTGTTGCGGTTATAAAGTTATTACTCATCACTGCTTATTTACTATGTCTATCTTGATGATGATGATACGAATGAGTAGATCATACTTTTTATTCCTTAGGTTGACTCTCTTATAACCATCTACTTATATAACCTATAGATTCTTATTATTGATCATGATGAAATGGATTGAAGCAAAGGAGTAACCCCTTTTATATATATATATACGGCTTTAACTATCCTCACTTTTTTTGACAGGCGGCATCCCATTTCCGAACTTCTTATTATTATCCACATGTTCACCAAAAACTATTATCAATATTAGGAATGACCTGGTTCTTTTTTTTTACTAGAATAACAATACTAATTGTTCATTCTCTCGTAGTAAAGTTTGTTGGGGGAAATAGGCCTATTATTATTATGATTGCGTGGCACCTAATAATAAACTATCAATAATCGATTACTGTTTATCCTTGAATTAATTATTCATACCGCGTTAATAACAGTTGCTATTAGTGAGATTTACTGGTTTTCTTTTTTTTTTCAATTGATTACGTTAATAAGCCAAGCCAAGCCAAAAAAAAAAAGTAGATCATCACACTTTTTTTTTTTCATATCGTTCACTTAGTTACTTCGAAACTATCAAACGTGGTTTATCAGTCACCACTATCCATCATCATGAGAGTAATAATCCATTTCATTAGACTACTTTTAGTAGTCCTTATTATTTGGTATATTAATGATCCTAATAATTATTGAATGATAATAGAACAAGGAGGTATCACTATCAATATATAGAAATAATAATCGTCACGCTAGTCTTAATAATTATTATATTATTAAGCTTATTTTTTTTCGTTGCTGTCTAAATATCCGGTGCTGCATCAAAAAGTTAAGTTTCTATGTATTTATTTATATGTTCTATAACAATAATAATTATATGTATGATGTCGGTAGATGCGAGCGAATCGATATGTAATGTACTAAGTTTGTGTTTATACCAAAAAAAAAAAAGTGCCACAATTTTTTTATAACATATTTGCAGCATTTTTTTTTATAAGAACCCCATTTTTATCGACAAGTGTGCATAGTATGAAACACTTAAAAAAAATGAAAAAAATGATTAACGTACATTATTTTATACATCGTTTAGTAGTTAGCATTTTATAATAACGTAACGAGAACGTTTGTTGTTGTTGATTCTCTCTCTACATGAGCTTATTATCTATTTTTACGTATAGTGATGAAACAAATACTTTAAACAACACACATTTATTTATTATTTTTGTCGTTGTTCTCTATATTTAATAACTTATGTCAATTCATAATAAATAATAACTAAACAAAGTAGTAGCAGTTAGAAGTTATCATCTTATGCAATCAAGAACACATCTGGTTGTTTCTATTACTTGACAAATAAAATAAATATGATAAACAAATGATCTTCATCTTCTTTTGTCGTCTATTATTATCATAGCATGAATGCATATTTAACCCTTTCTTTGCATTCATTTTTTTAATATACCATTACTTATTGAGAGAATATATATATATATACATTTCTTTACTGATGTCACATGTGCACAGACAGCTTTGTTGTTGTGTGTAAAAAAAAAAAAAGACGGGTTGCCCCAGGGAATATATATATATGTTCCAATGCCTTGGGCGATGCGCACCGTGTCACACAGTAAAGCACTTTTTTTTTGAGCAGCATAATTTTTTTTTAATTGCTGCAGATACATCATTATCCTCCGTAGCATTTAACATCTTAAAAGCTTATTTTACCATAGCTAAATTACGTTCTATCATCTACACAAGACATTTAATCCTATTGCTGTATAATTTATTTTATCTTGCTTGTTATTATTAGAGGTATATCAGTGATAGAAATGGCTGATAATAATGATACCCAGTAAACTTAATGAGAAAAACTACCTTATTCGGGCCAGTCCCGAGAATTTATACCGTTCCCCTCCCCCAATCCATCGATAACTAACGTTTTCATGAGTTCATAAAAAAAATATTCTCGATCAATAATGATGTTATTGTTGTGTTATAAAGTGACCCAGGCTGCTGTATTTTTTTTCATATTATTGAAACAACAACAACAACAACAATACGCCCATCATCATCGTCGTCAGCATCATGTGAAGGAATGGTATTGTTGTTTGTCGGTAAGCCGGTTTCCGAGTCTTTTTTTTTTCTTTTATCACCTGAACGAACTTACCCATATTTTACATTGCCGTGTTTATTTTTCATGTGTAGTTTTCTATATTTGTTGGTTATTTCTTAATTGACAAAGAGACCTGGTGTGTGTGTTATAAAATTCTATACATTGTTATGCATGCTATTTCGATTGTAAGATGATAACATCATGAATCAATGGGAATGTCCTATTTTAGATGTAAAAACCAGGGAAACAAAAAAAAAAAGACTTGGCATCACCTCCTACGACGGACGATCCATGGATTTGGAGATGCTTATTAAGGATAAGAAAATAAAGTCGATATTTTCAAATTAAGCAATGACAAACATGGAACAAATGTAATAAAATATAATTATTAAATAATTTGTCATTGACCTGCAGCAATAAGCAGCAAAAGCAGTATAGAATAATATGAAATTTGACAGTAAAAAGATGGAAGGGAGGTTTGTGAGAAACGAGAAGGATTTTTTTTTGTTTATTTGTAGTAGTAGTAGTAGTAGTAGGATGGCGTTTTTTAAGGAGAAAACGAAAGCTGTTCCCAATGTTTTGTTTATATATATATTCTTATTTTGTCTTATTACTTAGGGTCATCAAAAAGGAATGAGATAATCATCGAAAATAGAGCATGTTCTGTTATACAACATACCTTGCATCCAGACATTCTTTCTTATAAAAATACACAAGATCGACAATTCGTAACATGTCTTTGCATTACTCAATAAAATAAAAATCATGATGAGGTTATTTTTAGTGATAAACGTATACTATGATCCAACTTTTTGGTACTTCCTTTTTTTATTCTAAAAAAAGAGATATCTGTTTTAGTAAAATTACATGTTAATGTGAGTATCATGAGATTATATACAGTGAATTATTCATCATTCTAAAATTATATTCAAGGAGAAGCCACCATTAAAGACAGCTTTTTTTTATAATAGAAAAGAAGCAGGTATTACATTTTGCTCTTTTTTTTTGGGGGGGGAGGAAGGACATGAATTATTATTATTAATGTTGCACCGGTATAATAGTTATATAACAACAACTTCACATACAACCTTCATGGTTATCTCTTTCGAACAATATTAAATATTTATATAGACTCACTCACTCACACAGCCATCTTTTAATATGCTTTCATTTCTCACCATGACAAAACATGGAAGATATAAATATATAAAAAAAAAGTGGTGTGAGGTTTTCTTTTAATAATAAGAAAGAATGATGTAATAAAAAAATAATTATCCGTTTAAAAAATGCAAGTTGTAGCAGTAGTATTTGTAGTTGTACAGAAAAGAATAAAAGTATTACAAAATAATTTAAATATGGAATGGCATCAAAGCACGGACAGCTTGTCCCGGTGACTTTTTTTCCTAATGTTGTAAAAAGAAGAAAGAGAAAGAGAGAGAGAGAGAGCGCGCGCGTAAAAGAAGAACAAGTTTAAATACATTTAAAGTTTAAATCCTTCAAAAGTGTATTGCCCTTCTTCTCGTTATATATAGTCTTTTTTATCAATCGCTAATAGAAAAAATGAATGTGGAACCAAACAAAATAATAAAGGCGTAAACTTTCTCTTGAATATTTTGTCAATATTTATTAAAATGTATACGCCCTTTTTTTACTTCTTCATGATATTGAAAAAAGAAGTCAAATACTTGAAATGAGTATTCTTCACTAAATTCTTTATATCTACAAAAAAAAACCTGTTATATCTATGTATATCTATATCTATCATAAATCTACAAAGCCAAAAAACTTTCTCCCTTTGTCCTCTCCCCATCATCACCCCAGTATATATATATATATATATATATATTGCGTCATTTAATGCTTAAATTCCCACATAGTATTCACCTCCTTTGTAAAAATTAGAACGAGGGAGAACATCAACTACAAAATATTTCAATCCATCAATTTCACAACGAAAATATAAAGTTTGATATCCTCACAAACAAACAATAATAAGATTATATTATTATTATTATTATTATATTAATTAAGGTTTCTTTTGTACAAGTGGGGATTAGAATCCCTTTTTTTTATGTGTTTTGTTTTGAATGTGAAATATGTGTGTGTGTGTGAGTGAAAATGAATTGATTGAAATGGGGCAAAAAAAAAACAAAGTGATGAATGTTGGGGGGGAAAGAAGAAAAGATAAAGAACTTGGTTCAAAAATAATAAAATAATAATAATAATAATAATAATAAAAAAAGAACAAAAAAAAAAAACAAACGAAAATGGATTGATTTACAAGAAGAAATGGGTGTATTTTCGACTTTCCACGTGGATTTGCATGTCGGTCAGCTTGTATTCATTCAACTCCTGTTTGATCTTCATTGCCATCAAAGGAGTAATTTTTTGGCATGTAGCATTCATATCACTACGTCGATCATATTCGGATGCGTTGAATGTCTCATGGACTTGAATAGTAGGACAAAATTGAATTCGTTTTCTTCTGACGGCCGAAGAAGTAGATGAAGATGGAGTATGGACTTCAGTGGTCACACTAGAAACTGTGGAAGAAGCGGATGAAGAGGAGGAAATGGGTTTGGAAGGTCGTAATTTAGGTGATCCATAAGTTGGTAAACTATTGTTGATATGAGGTTTTACCAAAGAGGGTTCTTCTTCCACAACTTCTTCTTCTTCTTCAGGCACTGTTGATGTATTGTTATTTTTGAATAAATTGGACAATGTTACCATCGAACGTCGTCTTAATGACTTTGAACGGTTGGGTTGTTGTTGTCGTCCTCCACGATTGGAAGTAATACTCTTGTTAGTGACACTCGATACCACTGAACAATTATCATCCATGGCTGTTGTACTATTACTTTGAAGTGAACTGACAGAACCATTGCTATGTTGAACACTGTATAAAGATCCTTGATCCCCTCCTTGTTGAATAGAAGAAGAGGAAGATCGTAAACTACTGACACTAAACACTTTACGTAATCGTTTGGATAATGAAAGTTTGGAACTGACAGACATTTCTGAACGCATGGATACATTGGATGATATAGAAGTAACAGAAGATCGGCGACCGGATGAAAAATCAGATGAAGCACCTGTCACTGAAGAGGTAGTAGAGGATGAAGATGAAGAAGGTCGAGGAGAGGATCGAACATCATGTACCATAATCAAGGGTGATTGAGGTCCATGGGTACGTGAAGATGAGGTATTTGATTTATTCGATCTATGATTCATTGAATGTAGAGATGAACGAGGATGATGTTGTGAAGATTGTTTGGATGATAAAGATGCTGATGAAGAGGAAGAGGAAGGTCGATGGTGATTTCGTGGACGAGGTGCAGAAGAAGAAGAAGAAGGAATGGGAGTGGAAGTTGATTTTTGAATATTCATTGGTTGTTGTTGTATAGAATGACGTGAAGAACGAGAAGAAGGTCTTTGTTGTTGCGATTGTTGAGGATATATATATTGTTGAGGTGTATTGGTTGGATAATATTGATAATAAGAAGGGACGTAATAATAAGAACCAGCATTGACAGGATATTGTTGTTGTTGTTGATTATAAAGTGACCAATCCATTGGATATTGTTGTTGTGGATATGCCCAAGTATTATCTTGTACAGGCTATAATAATTATAATTAATAATAATAAAATAAATTAGTACTATTTTACAAGGAGACAAGTAAAAGCCAAGGGAAATAAGTTGGTTGAATGAGCGCGTGATTTCTTCCCCTTCAACTCTTTTCTCCTTCTTTCCCTCCCCCCCAAAAAAAAAGGTGGTTGCATGATTTCCCTTTCAACAAGATCCCGACAAGCTCAATACCTAAATTAGGTAGCGTTGCTCTAACTTTTATTTTATTTCTGGGTATGGACACGCGCTCAACCATGAAAGAAAAAGGGGAATTTTATAATAATAGATTTTTTTTTTTACCTGTTTATTATTATATCGCATTTTGTAGATATCTTCTTTATGATGACTTTTGCCTGTGCTGCGCTTTGATTGTTGTTGTTGTAAAGGTGTATTCAATGTAGATGCTGAAGCCATTTTTTTTAAATAAGTTATTGTTCTTTTATCGTAGAAATAGTTGTAGTAGTAGTAGTAGTAGTAGTAGTAATAATAATAAAGAGGATTAGATGATTAAAAAAAAAAGAAAGGAATTGACGAAAAAATGTATACACAAGAGTGAGTGAGTGAGTGAGAGAGTTAGAGTGATTATAAGATATAAGGTAGTAGGTTATATACAAAAAAAAATATAAAATGGTCGTATAATAATAATAGTAATAATATATAAAATACTTCTTTTAATCAAAAATTGATAATTGGAAGAATTGTAAATTATAAAAAGGATGTCTTGTAAAAAAAAAAAGAAAAAAGAAAAAGAAAAAGAGATGCAATTTTTTTTTTTGAGTGTCGTCTTTTTTTTTTTTGTTATTTTTTATTTTTTTATTTTTGACGGGCTGCGCTCGTGAGTATCAAAAGGAAAGGATTGGAAAGGGTAAAAATAAAAAATAAAAAAAAAAAAGTTATGGATGGGAAAAAGGAAGGTTGTACATAAAAAATAAAAACGAGCTTCGCTTTTTAAATGGATTTCACTGTCTTCTCCGCTTTTTCTTGGTGGCCCTTTTTTTTTATTTAACTTATTCACACATCCTTTGATGAATATAAAGTATAAACCTTTGGAATTCATCTTAAGAAGAATAAGAATCCTCCTAATAATTAATGATAGTAACTACTAATAATAATGATAGTAACTAATTCTAATAATAATAATAATAAAACCTCTCCTCTATAACTTCTCATCCTCCCTCCTCCCCCCCAACAAATTTCGACTTAATCTTCTTTTGTATAACGATTCCCCTGTTGTACCTCCTCAAGCTACAGGTCTTTGCATATTATTATTTTATGATAAATGCAAAAAAAAAAGATATATAAATATCTATCTATCTACCTATCTCCTTCTTTATAATATATAATTAGGATGCGATGCGATGCGATGGATGATGATATATATCAAGTTTCATAAACAAGAATAACAATTATATTGATACTAGCTACTATGAATGAGTCCCAATGACATTGAAAGAAAGACATACTTCTTGTCAATTGATTAATAAACACTGATAGATGATAGGATGATGATGATGCTATTTGTGTTCTACTAACTCGTAAAATGTATAATGCCGAATGAAAAAATTTGTCCGTTTAACTTTTTGTATCACTCTTTTTTTTGTCGTACAAGAAAACCGCCTTTTTTTTTAAGAATTATCGATGATTATACTTATTCTTCTCCTTCCCTCCCCCCTCCCCCCTCCCTTTTGCTTCTTGGTCTTCTTGTAATAAGTAACAAAAAAACCAGCCCCTCCCCCCAATATAGATACACACAAGCCCTCAGCCCCAATAAATTTGAAGTCACTTTATATCGAATTTCTCTTTCATTTTATATTTCATTGAAATCGAAACAAGAAGATATAATCCTCTTTATATACTATAGAACAATCAAATGTTATTTAACTAATAGTTTAAACGTTTTTTTTTCGAACTATTACATTTTAAAGAAAAAATCCACGTTATCAAATCATGGTGATGAGGATGAAAAATAAAGACCAATTAAACGTGAGCCAATAAAAAACCAAAAGATTTATAGGGTGTCTTGCACTAAAATAACTTATTACAATAGCGTCATGATTTCCTTCTTTCTTTCTCTTTTTTTAAACAAACGATACCATCTCATGTCATCATTAATTTTCTATTTCATCGGATCAAATAATAATAATAATAATAATAGGCGGGTTCATTATTTAGTATAATAGACGTGTTTCAATAAGAATAATAATGACTTAGTAGTCTCTCCGATAGAAAATCTTCTCCGTGGTTTAAGCATAGTGTACCTGATCAACATCATCATCATAGGTATAAAATTAGGGAGAAGATGCCGAATAAATTCTCTGTGCGTAGTAAAAAAGAGTTCTCGTGTTTCTCTCAATAATATATACATTGAAGCAGGTACACACTTGCTTATAAAAGACCCGTTTCCCTCCTTTTTTTTTTTTGTATATACTCGTCTCCTTTAACAATTTCCAATTATGGATGTTAGACTCGCTCATTTTATAATATATTTGAAAGGATTCCATTACTCTCTTCTTCCTGCAGGGTGGAATTGTAACCCACATTTCTGGAGTAAACAAAAAAAAACACGACGAAGACGACGACATTACGCAGAGTCAGAGAAAACAAAAATAACAACAGAAATTAGTTACGGAGAGAGAGAGAATCTATGAAGCATGTTTATATATATATATTATGTTGTTAATGATGATGGAATGTTCTAATACCTTTACATGAAGGAATGGATGAACCCCTCCATCCTTGCATTGATATAGAACAGCAGAAGAACATTTCCTCCTCCTGCCACTTTTCTTATCTATATATCATCATGACATTTTGTATCTATTTATATAACAAGAGAAGTAATCCTTGTTTGTTTCAAAATGAATTGTATCTATATCAGATAGAATTAGTCGAGTTCTTCTCGTTACGCTATTTTATATTATGACAATTGCACTAAAGAAAACAAATAATTTTTTAAGCCGATAAAATACGCGTTGGGGGGGTGGAAAAGGAAGGATAAATATTTGTAGTATAGTAATAGTAAACAGTGTATTTTTTGACAAATAAATAAAAGGACTCCTTTCATTCTATTATCATAATAATCAAAACGAAGAAGAATGTCTCTTTTCAACGCTATATACATCGACTACTTTTACTAATAGTAGTAGTAATGAATTAGTGTAACCTCATTAACCACCACTTTTTTTTATCATAATGATGATAATGATGATGACATGAAGGATTCTTATATCTAAATAGTTTAAACTGAAAATGATAGTTAGTCCGTTGTTGAAATAAAACGAGTGTAGATCATCGTTCGTACGACCCCACTGGCGTGTATGTTTTTTTAATAATAATAATAATAAAGATGAAACATCCCCAATCAAAATTTAATAAATCAAAAGCGACAGAAAACAGAAACTTTAAAAAAATAATAGGTAAATAAATAAAAAGCCTAACATTACTTTTATTATTACCATAAAGAGTATTCATCTTACTACTGTTGTCGTTGGATACTTTCCATCACAACGATATAGGTCATGATATTACATCGCAACTTATTTTTAATGTCATTCATTAATAACAGATCTTTTTCTGTGAGTAATTTTTTTTTAAGTTTAATACTTTTTATTTTTTCAATTAAAACAAAAAAAAATAGTGGTCATTATGATAATATCATCCAAATGAAAAAAATAAAATAAAATGGCGTTTCATATGAAAACGACAATGATAAAGACACGAAGATAACAACGTTTTATAATATATTAGAAATAAACTTAAAGTTGTTGTTTCTCCATAATTAAAATCAAGAGAACACCAAATATATTGATTCTACTACTGTCACTATGTTTATACGCCAAATAAAATATCTGTCGTTTCACATGAATTATCATTATCTTGCATAAAACAAACGATCATCATCAAAAAAATAGGAGTTTTATTGTTTTTATAAACAAAAAAACAATTCCAAAAAGACGGTTTTTTTATATAGTAATTCGTGTTATATATATATATATAAACACAACATTGTATTTCTTTTGTTATATATTTATAAATTGATGACAACAACGTGATATTAATTTGATTTTTAACAATTTTTTCTTCTTTTTTATGATTCAAGAAGAAACAAGAAGGAAAAAGGAGAAATAAAGTTTACTATCAAAAAGTCTTGTATATGCATGTGTTTTGAAAATGTTGTAGTAGGAGGAGTGACTAGTACTTGTGGTAGTGATAAAGAAGAAAAACAGGGCAACTAGGTCTTTCTCTTTTATACATCAAAAAAACATATTCAAAATGCTGATCACTTTTCATCGAGAAAAAAAAAAAAGAACGTGAAAAATTTTATTTTATTGAAAACAAATTTATACGTTTCCAATATCGATTTACGACGTAACTGATAAAAAACAGAGTTTCATTTTATTTTATCATGCTAGGATTCTTTTCCTTTTTATTATTATAATAAAGTACCTTTCTACTTATGAATCTTATTTGAATAAGTAAAATAACATACAGTATTGGGATTCTGACCAATGTGTATACAAATGATCTTTATAAAAATAGCTAAAAAAAGGACCACGATCCTTGTTTTTCTTCTGCTCACTGACATCCGAAAAAAAAACGCCACATGATAAAAGTTGGTAAGCATGCAACTTACTATATATTACTATGTCTCATTCTTTTCCCCTAAAAAAACATCAAAGCGAGTATTATCTTCCCCTATATAAAAGTTTGGAGAACAACATCCGAATTGAAAGAAACAGACATTTTTCAGGATAATAAAGGAATATAATAAACTACGTACATGACAAAAAAGATAAAAAGAACAGTTTTTCTCTCTTTTTAATAGGAGACTTCACATGCATCAAAAAATGTTGCTTTCAAAAAGAAGAATTTTTTTTTTTACAAAAAGAAAAACACCCCTTGGAAAGTGATTAAACTTTTTCAAAAGTGAAAAAAGGATGATAGTACCCTATTATCTGTGAGATAAAAAAAAACATGTGTTGCTACTGCTTCTGCAAACCTTACTCTAATGATCTATTTTAGTAATCAAAAGAAGTCGTAAATAGAATTCATTTTTATGCAGTTTGGTGGTTGTTTCTAAATATAATTTCTATTGTGAAAATGCAATCGGGTGAATGCGATGGAGGATGTTCATTTAGCATATAACAAACCACAGTCATTTGAGATTCAAACTTTCGATTGTTACCAACACCCATCAAGACTACTTTCTGAAGAACAGGGTAACCCACAACCATCTTCCATAAACGCATGAATAACCATTGTACTCTAAATGAGTATTATTATTTCGTTTATCAATCATGAGTTTGCTGTTTAAAATAACTTCTAGTAAAACTGAGGGTTTTCCTTTCTTGCCACCCATATTTATAATAAATATAGTAGTATATGGCTACCCTTTTTCTTTTTTAAAAAATAAAATATTATTATACAATTTTGCCATCCAATGGATAGAAGCTACAATAAATGAATAATACTGTGGTTTCCAGTCCCACAACGATACTTGTCATCTACAAGATGAGTGGATACTACGAATTATTGTAAAATTGATCTGCTCAAAACAATTACCAATAAAAGATTATCACCTAATGCATTACACATGAGCATGAATGAAGTTGAATCATTCATAATGGAATACCATGAATCAAGGTATGTCGGATGCTTTGTATTATTCAAAGACGACTGGATCAGAGTAATGAGTATAGATGGCTTCGCGCATCATTATCATGATACCATAGAAGAGGGTTGTGCTGATACCGAAAATAATACATATTATGAAACAGCATCGACTGCAATAAGCATACGAGAATATACAACAAAAAATAGTTACCGACGAGTAAATGAACAGAGATATTCTTGGAAGTTCAACAAATGACCATTGCTTCCAGGCTTCCCTCATATAAAGTCTATCATAGACTATAAAAAAAAAAGGATAACAGCGGATGACATCTCTTGATTCCGGAATCCCCTCTGTCAACTAATAAACATAATAGAGAATGTTCGTCAATATGCTAAAACAAATTCTTTATATCCATGATTAATAAAGAAGAGGGCCAAATATTTTATAAAAGGATTTGATTCACTGTATCCGGTCATTCATGGGAACTACTACAAATATCGGCTCAAGCTCTCTAGATCCATAATAACCATACCATCATCATGGCCTAGGATCATCTCCGTGGACAGCTCAAGATCATCTACTTCAACAACAGCAATAAGTACATGATGCTGAAAATTCCTTCATACAAAGTAGTCCTTTGCGAGGTATTAACCTATTGCGCATTTATATATAAAATTGTATTATCAACAGGACGAGGAATCACACCAAGAAGGCCGCCATACATCCATGGAGAGACTGTTTTACGACACTCATCCAATCGAGCAAAGTGTGGAATAAACAATTCTTATGCTGTCCCCCAGCTGTATGTAGTCCTCACAAACTCGATCTGCGATGATCCGTTCTATACAGCTAACATAACTGATGATGAGTACCTTCAGTTATCAAGCGAAAACCACAGCATAGTCGCTTCATTCTCACTTTCTTTTTTAACTTTAACTTTTTGATTTTTCAGTATGTGGTACGTAAACCAATATACTATATTATTAAAGTAAAGAGGATGGTTTTAGCCTTGGTATTTGCACAACAGAGAACCTTATTATATAGATTATAATTATTACGAATCTTCTATAATGAGCAATCTATTTAATGAAAATAGTCATCCTTTAGCTCTTCTTGCAGTAAAAGTTTGTATCATCTTTCAAGTATTTTAAGTTTTGGCTTAGCTGCTCGTGTCACACACAAGTTCAGCGACACAATGATATATTTATAAAGCGTCATTTTTTTTTTTTTTTTGTGATGTGATGTGATCTTTTTTTTTCTCTTTCTTTCCCAAAAAAAATCCACTACTATCACTGCTGATTTATTATCTTTTGAAAGAAACACTGTTTCATTTGGAAGAATACTTCTTGGTCAAATAAATCAATAAATAGGATATGTATTGATCATCAACATTTGCCGTGTTACTCCCTTCATTGACATCCATGTAAATTTATTAAGTATAGTATATTACCAATATTTGCTGTTACCACTACTACTTTACCTGTGGTGAGTTATCTTTTTTTTTTTTGAATACTTGAATTTTAGTCAATAATGATTATCTAAACAAATTTGACAAATTTATTTAATATTATCACCAATATAGAGCAAAATGTACATCACCTACGAGACTGCACAATACGCAAAAAAAAATGAAAAAGATAGAACAGAAGAAGAATTAAACTACAAATGTTATTACCGGCCACCCAAGATAATTCCCAACGATTTGCCCAAACCAGATTTTATGCCTACAAAACTTGTTCGCATCTCCGACATGAAGAAAGTGGATGGTTCTCAAGTAAAACAAGCATACTGTGCATTGTCATATTCATGGAGTCAGTCTGGAGAAATGGTATTGGATCAAGTCAAAGGAAAATATAAACGGATCGATAATGAGAAACACCAAATTATTTTTCCTGCAAGAACCATACGACAACGAAAGAAAAAAAAAAGAAATGCAAAAAAAGTAAAAGAAAAAGTGAAATATGTTTTATTTGAAGGTCTTCTTCAACATATAGGCAAACAATTCAACATTCAATATTTATGGTTCGACCAAATGTGCATCAACCAAAATGATAAAGAAGAAAAGAAACGGGAAATACGCAACATGCATCTTATCTACAGCCATGCTTACTGTACCATCGCCCTTGTTCCTGAATTTAATTATGATAGAGAATTCTTATATGGAAAGGAGGAATATTTTCAACGTTTATGGACCTTGGAAGAAGCCATTAAATCAAAAAGATTGTTATTTATTGGTAGAAATTTTCATCAATGGGGACATGACGTGGATCCTGACTTTCCAGTTTATCATTTGATTAAACCCTTACCGGACCTCCGTGTAAATGAAATCCTCTACTACGCACATCAACGAACAAGTACCAAGGATCATGACCGAGTGTTTGCTCTACTTAACCTATTTCCTGAATTCATGGACAAGATCAACATTGATTACGATCAACCCTTCGAAAACTTAATCATTCAATTTTATGGACTTTTGGCAAAAAAAGATATCAGGGTTTTATTCTTTGGAAAAATGGATGATTATAAATCAATGATTCAAAAACATACGTTTTTGCCATCATGGACCGGTTTGAATGGAGAACATCGAATGGAATTTGATACAACATCATCTTTTCAAAATTATGATGTCATTGGTAAAACAATGCATATAACAAGTTCTTTTATTACAAACAATCAACATCAACAACAATCCATGGGTCATGAATCCTTAACAATCCAGCAAAAAAAAGAACTACCACCCCCACCTGATGATATCGATGATGATGATGGGGAAAATATGCGATATTATCGATTGGGTGTACTTGTTCAACTACCAGGAACAAGAGAACAAAACAGGATTCTATTAATAACATATCATTGTTACAAGGAAATTTTGGAAAAGGAGAATGAATGTTTGAAAGATATCTCTGAAGAACTCCAATGGTTATCAAGGTTTATGAAGATAAAGAAAGAAAACTTGTATTGGTGTCATGAAAAAAGAAATGATGATGGTTATCCAGAAGCTATAAAAATTGATTTCAAACACCATTTAACAGAAGATTTGGATGATCCATCTGCACATTATGTGATCCTTACTGAAATATCAGCAAAGCTTAAATTTACCGCCAATTTCAATTATCACCCTGTTATTAAAAAAAAGTACAAGGAAGGATATTATAAAGCAATAGGATGTTGTATAATAAAGGGCGAAATATTTGATTTTTTCTCTCAATCTAATGGTTTACCTAAGCAAACGTTTTTAATTCAATAAAATTATAACCTTTTTTTTTATATAGACTGTTTCTGTGAAAAAATGAATGATTTCTTCAGTAATTACATGTGTTGAAAAAATAATTTTAGCACCACTATCATTATTATAAAATATGGCTAGGAAACAACGTCAGCAACAGCAAAAAGATGACCCTTCCCATCCTCATCCAAATGTATCCTTCCAGCCTGTTCCATAATCACTGCATGAGGATGAATCCCAAAAATATCCATCTTCCTTCAATTAACAAAATTATTAATCTTTTTGTCCCTTGTTTTAACAAAACCGACCGTTCTTTACTATTTGATACAAGTGACAATTATCCCTCTTCCGTCATTTCTTCCTTCATAAGTACACCTCTTTTTTTTTTCCTTCTTCATATCCTTCTAAACTTTTTTTTCTTGAATCCTTTTCCCCAACAACTGTTTATTCGTTCTATTGCTGCTAATTTGTTATATGTATTTTTTTTTTGGTATGAACAAATGCTCCACATTAATAATAATGATAATCAATTATTAAAAAAAAAGAATTCTATTATATATCTTGTTCTACTGATCCTCCTGCTTGATCTCCATCCTCCGGTGAAGATGACCATGATATCCGTCCCAATATTCCCGAACCCCAATAGATAATAAAGAATAAAGCAACTACAACAGCAACATAATAACATAATTGACGTTTATGTCGTGTGGATACCATTCGATTCATGCGACTATAGGATTGTTTCAGTGTTTGTCCAAGTCCTCCAAATGCATTATTCTAAAAGGGAAACAAAAAAAAAAAAATAACAACCTTAGCTATCACTTTACTCTCTTCTTCCTATACTTCTATTATTATATAAAAGTATTTTACCGATTCATCTAAAAGTCGTTCCTGGTCGTTTACATCATTATGCATATCAATGGTAATCTATGCATACAAAAAAAAAGAACATTAGCATGACCGAAAAAAACCTACCCTTCTTCTCCTTTCTATCATTGGGATGAGAACTCTAATGAAACCCTCTTACATTCTTTAATGCAGATAATTTGTTACCAAGTTCATTCATGCGAACGTCATTTTGTTGTTCGAAAACAAAACTATTGTTATTATCAGATTTCGGTTGACTGGACTCGCCGCGATTATTAGCGTTGGACCTGGAAAGGTAAAAAAAAAAAAAAAAAAGAACAATTGACTATAGTATTAAAAATTTATGATACAAAAAATAATAATAAAAGATTCCTTTCGTTTAAGCATTCATTGAACATACCACATTGTTTCTTTAATAAAGTGAAGAAAGAAAAAAAAAAAAAGAAAACGATCAACGTGGCTCACATTATAGGTATAGTGTTGTACAAAACTGGTGTTGATTTGTTGCTACACCAAACTCAGTGTCAAACAAAAAAAGTGTTTGGTTACTCTTTTCCTGAGATAACTATCTCTCCAAGTTCATGATTATATTTTCAATTATACAGACCAGCATTAAGATTTATTTATTTATTTATTTTGGATAGGGTATAAGAACACTCTTTCTTCTAGAACTATCTAAATTTAGATCCAACAGATGCTCTCAATTTCTGCACCACTATAATAGAAAATAATACAATCATTGAAGTAGGTGTCTACCTTCAATAGAAACTGTGTGCTTATATATAATATTTTTACTCAAAACCACTCCATTCTATTATATATTCTTCTATATAAAAATACATATGATCATTATCCACTAAATCTTTTCCAAATACACAATTACACAAAGACGTGACAAATGTTCTGCTACATAATAGATAGCTGCTCGTTGCATGATTTCACTTCGTCAAGGGTTGGTGTGTTCCACTTTCTTAAAATGGACATATAATAAATTAGTAATACAGAAGCTATGATTTAATATCATATAGTGTACTTGGCGTAAGTACTGGGGTTTGCTCAATACCAATAACATACGATATTAATGTATGTCAGATGTGATACTTGCATTTTTTTTTATAGAATTTATAGTAGTAGCTTCAGTATAACTTGGCTATTATTATATTGAATAATTGGCCCTTAGCCTAATTCTATTTCGTATATATTATGGGATATCGAGATTGTTTGGTTTCTGGTGAATACTCTGAAAATGGAACTGGAATGTACTTCCAAGACAAATCGTTTATATGCAATTCGTGTTGGAGAGAAGCAGATGATTTTAAAAGGAAAAAGAAGAGGTAATTTGTTGTAAAATTTATAGTCAAAAGATATATAATATTCAAATCTGTGATGTTCCTTACTTACACAGAAAAATAGTATCTTGATAATGATGGCTAGAATGGATCAGCTTCTCCTTTTGCCTTCTTTAAAACATTCCTTGGTATATTATCGTACGATTTAAGAGAAATTGATGAGTATCAGAATTCTTGGGAACTAATGATTATGATATGAGTTGTGCTTTTTTTTTATTAATAACTTTATAATTTTATTTTTTATATGTTATGTAGGTCCACAATACTTTGGTTCCGATGGAAATGCACGGAATTGGTCATCAATTTTATAATTTAATTCAAGGAACGTATCATTTCGAAAAAGCAAAGAAGAAAAGCCCGTTTATGATTACTAGTATTGATCAAGTCTTGAATGATATAGTAAACTCACGTTTGGTTATTCCATCAGGTGCATTTGACAGTTCGTGGCTAAATTTGAAGAGTAAAACAAATGTAAAAGTTGTATAATGACTTGATTTTCTTCTCTATTATATGTCACCCCAACACTAGTTGTTTCAAGATTAAGTGATACAACAACAAAAGAAGCTGTGATGTGTTTGGTCTGAGCATGTCAACTATCTTTGCAATATAATTAGAACAGAAAGATATTGAAGAAATTGGCAGTTAAACTTTATTAGTAATATCGTTTACTTTTAGATATAAAGGAAATAAGAAGTATTATTGGTTAAGAAAGATGCATTTTTTTTTATCTTTTTTTTCTGGGAGGGGGTTGGATGAGTAAAAAAAATTGATATAAAAGAATTAAATACTTTTTATTAGCAATGTCAAGAATAGGTATGACTTTTTGCGTAGTTTTTTACCTGATGATGATTTCGATCCTTCTGATTATGACGAATATGATGCGGATCATTGCAATGGTCCATATTATCTGTTACAGTGTTTACATCAAACCAGCATTATATTTCCACCTTGCTCGCATGATAACGCTAAATGGTGCTTTTAGATACTAATCAGCATGATCTCTAGAGCGAATCAGAATCATTGGAGTCTATCCAAAGGCAATTGTTGCGTGCTCGTCTCTATCAAAAAATGCTGGAAATATTATAAAAAAATGATCGAAGGCTGTTATATTGATTCAATGGTGGGTTCAATGCTAGATCCTGAAGCACAAAAGAAGAAAAGAAGGATGGTGTCTTTACTGCTGACCCTTTGGACCCACCATCACTTGAAATGTGGGGTAAGCTTCATCCCACTTATTACTTCCTACATGCAATGAAAGGGATTGAATATAATAAAGGTTTGAATCCTCATTTTTAGCTACACAACTAGTCGATTATGGAGGGGGGAGCATAAAACATTTGGTAGTGTTCTCACTCACCAAAAACGTTTCTGTGCTATACATTATATACGAATCAGGATGGATGAAATTGATATGTAAGAAACAAAAACGGAAGGAAGCTAATAATATGACTGTAGTATTTATCAACTTTATACTTTTATTAGTAATGTTAACAATGGCCCAAGATCGGTATTTACTCGCAGTGCCCAATATTATATTGACAAAGCCTATTTCTACTTTATACACACACAAAACAACGTTTCTCGGATTCTCGCATTAGTTGATATTTATAATCCTTCTGTCGATCCTAACAACAGTGAAACTTATGCAACCGTTTCCTCAAGAAAATCCTTATTTGTTATTGATGCTAACGAAACTGACAATCATGCAGTATTATTAACTGGAACTATTAATAGTTCAAAACGTCATTATTGGATTTGGTTATTGATGGTCACCACTACTCCCAAAAATAAAACAGAACTGATATATGGAGATATCAATACAATTTTTTTTTAGCTCTCTTGTTCTCTCTCTTTTTTATTATTATGTTTTCTTCTATCTTATTATCACATAGTATTTTTTTACACTCATATTTTTTTTATAAATTCGCCCAAGAAGTCATGCTATCCTTAAAATGAATCTTTTTTCAACGACATGATGGTGAAATTAAAGCCGATTTTGACTCTCAGAGGGATGGGTTCAAGGATAATATAAAAAAATTAAGTAAAGGTTTGAAACTTGAATTACTCTTACCCTTTAATTAAAGCCTGACGATGAAATAATCCTTTATAGAAGCTTTTAATTTCCTTAAATATACTTAATTTCACGGATCATTTTTTCCACTGTGAATATGAAATGAAAGTGATAAATAAATACTGTACTTTGACCACATCATTTGTTTTCGCACTAACATATAAAGTGCATAAAATATGCCAAAATTTAAATCTCCGTCAATCAATTAAAAAGTGGCATTGCCCAGGAACAGAACAGATTAACCTCATTTCTTCCCATTTCGCAAAACATTAACCATTTCGAATATGAAAAACACATTAATAATTCCATTAATGTTGGCAACGGTGTCTTTGGACACATGGAGAATAGTAAAGTGTTTTTTACACCTAATGGGTAAGTGGAGGAAAATACTTTAACGTGTTGTTTTTTTTTCTTCATTAATTGAATGCACAAAACTTCTTTTTTAGTGTCATCCAAACCCCCCCCCTCCACAACATCAACAACAACAAAAAGTGCTTCCGGGTTTTTTGTCAACTGTGATATGCCCTGTAAGATTTATTGCATTGAAATGTTTGAATCTAATGTCAAAGTAATTATTAAATCTTTAATAAAAAAAATATGTTGCTCCTCCAGTACGTGTTGTTGAACACGTTGAAAAAAAGTAAGTCCTATTTAAAATAAAGGCATATCGAGAAAAGCGTTATTTTGTACCATTTTATTATAGTGCTATTTGGATATTTAGGTCTTCAAGTAGTATAATGAAAATGCAAGAACGGTTTTTATAAGGCGCTTTTGTTAGCTTTTATGATTTGTGTTATCATTATCATTAGAATGGAAACAGGAGCGATTGAGAATAATAACATACGCACACACACTGGAATTTGTGATGGATGAATGAATGAATGAATGGGAATCAAATATGTGTTCGTTATTTGTTTCACTGGTAACAATATAACGATACACTACTTCTTCCTTCTCTCTACCATTTTTTGCTTTATTCAATAATAGTGAAATTTCGGAAAATGCAACGATGCATTCCATTTGGGACGTTGGAGTCAATAACCAAGGAGTGATGAAGGCGATGAAGATGAAGAAGGAATTGTATGATAAGAAGGAAGATGATGAAGATGGTAAGTGGGAATCATATAAATGATATTTTTTGGTTTGGACATATTTATTAGAATTCTATTTTGTTGATGATACCAACCTCCATTTTACAAGATTGGCGGACGAAGGCGGTGTCCTATTCTGGCCCCCTACTATCGATAGATATTTTTTTTTCCTTTTTTTCTTTTATTTTATAAATATCAGTATTTGCGTTGCTTAGTTCATGATCTTGTCGTTGCTGTTGTTTATATTTTTGTGTTTGTCAGTAGATTGTATAACAAATAGTAGTACTGTAAGAGCGACGTTATCATGAACCTTATTGTCATGGATGATCAAGGATGAATGTACGCATATGTGTTGTATGACTATTATTATCTGTTTTATATTTCGGTGTACCATTGTAAATATAAGAATAGTACCATGGATGGTTTAGCTCGCTATACAAACAGAAAGATTTTATTTCTTTGATTCATTCGAAAACTAGTAGAATGGGAATATACATATATGGATCAACTGAAGAGCTATTCTCCTCTCATGAACGCACTAAGTTGCAAACTTCTTGATTTACTGAGTATCTTGTACGCCATTGATCATATTTCTTGAACTGCTCCACATGCTTCTTGATAGGAGTGACCTCTTCCTTTTTTGTATATAGATATACTTTTCTCTTCTATTATGAATTACTTGAGTCGTTTCTTGTTTTTTTTTTTCTGTTGTGAGATGTATATACCAATTATATGAACTTCTTGGGAAGCTTGGTCGACCCTTGCCTGCTCTTTCATACCATCTTATTCTTAAAATATTATATTAAAACGCAAATGATAAATTATACATCGCTAAATTATTATTCAACATGTGTCATTTTGAATAACCAAGGCATAAAGTTAATAACTCACCATGAAAAATTAAAATACGTGGTACATATATAAACTCTAAATTATACTACGCAGCTACTTTATCTATTCTATTTTATATTTTTGTTACATATATAAATACAAACAAGGAAGCATCTTATCTTTTAGCAAGTTTTGTCCTTGTGATATAAATCTTGTGATAATACATATTATATCTGCAGATCCGAGATTATTTATATAAAAATAAAATAAAATAAAAAGATAATGTGATGCATCATAATAAAGAGGCTAATTGAAGTTGAAAAACGAGTTAGTACAGGAGTAGATAATAAGCAACAACAACAAATAATAATAAATATAATAATAAAACACATATTTATGCACATTCCCACACTCTCTTGTGGTTTTTCATGATCATCACCCGTCATTATCACTCAATAATAAAAAAAACATATTCTTTTTGATAAAAAAAAAAGATAATGCTTGTGTTGCTATAATCGTAATCTATCTCTGTGTGTGCGAGAAAAAAAAATTAAAGAGTTTTCGCACGCCATGCAAAATCTGTGATAATTTCCTCTTTTTTTTTTCTCTCTCTCTCCTATAGGAACTAATAGATGCATATATCAAAATCGTAGTACTGCTAGTGCTAGGTCCTAGAAAAAAAAATAGAAATAAGAAAAAAAGGTACTATTAAACTTCCCTCATTGTCTCATAATCCTTTGAATTATATACTTTAAAAAAAAGGGGGGTAGAGAGAAAGAAAAAAATACATATGAAAAGTTATGGTTTTTTTTTTGTATAGGAGAAATAAGGAGGAGATTTGAATAAGTTGTGTAGTGTGAGTAATATGTGTTGCAAATTGAAGAAGAAAAAAGAGGAGGGTGTGTGTAGTAGTAGGAGATGTGAATTGTAAATATTGTTGTGTGTATAATAACTTGAGTGTGTTGCTGTTGTATATATGTTAGGAATTAGAAAGGGGAAAGAAACAAGAGATGCAAAATGTTATATAAAATATATGTGAATATAAAAAAAATAAAATAAAACGGAAAAATAAGGGGAAAGTGAACAAAAAAAAATGATTGTTGCGTCGTGCATGTATGTAATGAATAAATTGCTTCGTTGTTAATTGTGCGTGTGTGTGTGTGTGTGTGTCTGGTTGTAATACGTGAATATAAAAAGTAAACCTTGGATTTTGAAACAATGAAGATTATGCCAATGAAAAATAAAATAGAAATATTTATATTATCGATCATAAATCTCCATCTTCAGATATTTGTCGTTCCATACTCTCATGGCGTAAATTATATGCTTCAGCCAAGGTCTGATGGGTGTTATATATAAAAAAAAAAAGTAAAATAAAACGGGTGTGAATAACAAAAAATTTGATCAGGTCATTCAAAAAGTCAATAGAAAGAAAAGAACTCGGCATTTTACAAATAACAACACACATACCCGTTGCATATCCAAGTAAGGTAAGCGGAGTAGCATGGTCCTGATCTCCGACTGTTCCAGATCCTCAAGATTCTCTCTTGCATTCCGTAGAATCGCTGAATTATATTCAAAAGTTCCCAAATTATTAGTATTATTATTTTCCAGTTCACTTTCTAACAATTGTTGTACACTTACCCAAGCATACAAATGGATGAAACTCTAGAAAATCAGGCATAGCGAAATATGTATCTGGAGTGGCAACATATTATAAAATTTTGGATGAATATTAAATTAAATATATATATAATCCCACTACTACTACTACTACCATTATTATTAGATATATTTACCCCATAATCGTACTATATCTTCAAACTTCATTTCCCGAGAAAGCAAATGTTGTAACCATGATGTGACCCATTCATTTAAATCCACTTCTTCTTCTTCAAAATAATTACATCTAATTATTTCAAGTTAGTAACCAGTTTTTGATGTTTATATTGGGAGATATGCTTGTTGTTGTGGGGATGGGGGAGAGAAAGGAGGAAGAAAATCGATTAATTTTTTTGCATAACTTACAATTCTGGTAAGATATTACGGAATAATGTCATAAAATTGGCTATACTTTCTTTAATAGTATGACATTGATAATGTTCGTCTATTATTATGAAAGAAAGTCAGAGTTTATTACCTTTAAGCCTTATTCTCTCTCTCTCTCTCTCTCTCTCTCTCTCTCTCTCTCTCATCCTTTTTTCTCTTCTCCTTTTTAATCCCTTAGAGTGAGAATTAGATCCTTTTTTTTTTCTTTACAATAATAAAGAAAAACCTTACCCATGGCTTGCATCAATCGTTCGAAACAAAAGTAAGCATCCCACTCTTTATCTAATACATAAATAAATGGAGCACATAAAGATACCAAAGCTGGATGATATTCAGCATCACGATTTGCATTCAAATAAGCTAAAATGATATTTTCAAAGCGATTCATGTAATGTCTCCCATCCAACAGGGGTACTTTTCGTTGATATCGAGTTACTTCGCCACGGATACGTTTAGAAATTTCAGAATCTGTCTTGTCTATTTGTTCATAATCTTCTTTTCTTGCTTTTGAGGTGGTTAATTCTTTTGCTAGAGATAAAAAATAAAATAAAATAAAAAATGATAAATTAATAGGATTCCTTTTCAATTGGATTATTAAAAAAAACAAAACTTACAACGGTCAGCTTGTTGTACACCCAAAAGATATTTCCAAACTTCCTATTATCATTCATAATAAATCATATTTTTTTTTTGTTAATCAATAAATATTCTGATATATATTCATATTTATGTATGAAAGAGGTTGGAGAGAAGAAAAGATAAAAAAAAAAGTATATTTTGTGTACTTTTTTGAAATAAGTTTTGTAAAGAGAGTCGTAGTGAACGTTGAAGGGTCAAATATTAGAGTATAATAAAAACTTACACCACGAAGTTCATTGGGAATGCCATGACGAGCCAATATTCTTAAACGTTCGAGATCAACATAGACTTCAGATTGGAGAAGGTCGTTATAGTCACTATAGTTTGAAAGCGCTTCATCTTGGTTCATATTCATTCGTAGGGATCGTTCTTTTTGGCCTTGCGCGCTTCCAAATACTGTAGTGTGAGGAGAAAGCTGAAGCATATGTGTAAAGGAAAAAGAAAAAGAAAAAAGGGTTGTTGTTGTTGTTTGTTTATAAGATATATATATTATATATCTATTATATATAAGTATAAAAGAAAGAGAGAGAAGTAAAGAAAGTCTTTTGTTATTTTATATAAATAAATAAAAAGAAAAAGAGAAAGAGGAAAAAGACAGGAAGAAGACGACTTTATAATTGTGATAGTTTAAGCTTGGTTGTTGTTGGTGTTGTTGTTTTTGCGAGTTAATATGAGTTGCCTGCGATACAAAAAAAAAAAAAAAAAAAAAAGGTGTACGGGGAATTTCAAATTGTTGCGCGACTGACTGTTATTACTTAGTGAGGAAATTACATGCTGGGTTGAGCAGGGTTGAACCAATGAACCGAATTTTCTTATTGGGATTTTTGGGGGAGGTTTTTTTTTTTTAGTGTAAGGTAATGAATAATGAAGGGGAACCACTGACTGACTAGTTCTTATATTTACATGTATTTACTTTCTAAGTAAATGGGTTACGTTTTGTTATGGGTGGGATGATTTATTATGATATAATATTATATGATGATCATTATGAATATTATTTTTGGCTCGGCTTATTTTTATATGAGATACCAAGCCATCGAGTTACATGATGTATATGTATAATAAAATAATAATAAAAAAAGAACTTCTCAACACACACATATATTTTTACATTATATATCACATTTATTAAGTAAAGATGCGTTCAGGAGACAACAACAAAAAATGGATGCGTGGGGATTTATGATATTAGATCTTTACCGCATGATCTCACGTTTTTAAAGCAAAGCATCCTGTAAAAAGTTAAATGGGTAAATTACGGTGTGCTACGCTTTTATATATATATGATCATGATGATGATAATCAAGTATATAGTAAGTATCAGAATCTACTATAAATTATGACAAATAAGAAATAAATCTACTTCTTGTTTTTAAACAAACTTGATTTAAAGGAGGTTTGAGAGAGAATATATATATAAACAAAGCGTTTCAACTATTTTAATTCATATCCTCTAATCTCATAATGTATATTATTATCGCCAGGTATCATTTATTTTCAAAGAGATCGCCTGTTTCAAGGTCGAAACTGTATGTACATGGCCCTGTTACACAATGTCCCACCTTTATGACATACCACATTATTTGTTAATGTAAATCTCATCGTCGGTTCATGGAAAATACCTTAAACCGTCAAGTCCAGTCGGTCGGTTATGATTTATCCTCTTCCAGCGGGTCAGTTCAATCGACTCATTTTTTTTTACCCGCTTTCTCATTATTTTTCCATTGATTCAAAAAAATATCCCAAAAAAAAAAAAAAATAGTGAAAGTATACTAAATTTTAATTAAGTATAAATACAAATAATAACAATAATAAATCTATCTATATTTCAAATTTTGGTATTACATTATGTATTTGAATAGTATAGTAAATTCGGAGAATCCAGGTAAAAAACCATGATGTAGGTCACCAAAAAGATAACTACTCATCGACTCATAAATAAATTGGAAGTAACAAACCAAACGCCTTTTGTAAATTCCAAAAGAAAAATACGCATGAAAATAGCGCGGGAAATCTGACATTTTATATTATTACGTTGTTATCTTAAAGCTATTCCATCTATAATCTAATTACAGTTATCCCTTTAAAAAAAACATACACGCACGAAAAAAAAAAACGCCCATCTTTCTGATCTATTCTCAACATTATATTTTTAGGAATGGCATCAAGTTTTGTTTTTTTTTGTTTTTTTTTTTTTTTTTGTTTTTGACAGGTAAAAAAAAAAATTCGCCGATACAAATAAGAAGTTTCAGTCCTTTTTTTTTTTTTGGGTGAACGAGGAGTTTTATTTTGATATACAAAAATGGATGGTGATGATAAGAATGAATGGGGCTATCGATTCTAATAATAATAATAAAAAAGACATAACATTGAAATAAACTTTTACTGCCTTGATTATTCATCATAAGTGCTTTGAATGCAAATGTTTGTCTTTATAGTAAAATAATAAAATATCTAGTTTAAGTTTGATTGTACAACGCTCCCCCAAAACTGAAAAATAGTTACTAATCAATGTAGTCATGATGAGATATCTTAATAAAATTAAATATCATGTTCGATGGCTTATCTCCATATCAAATTATTATCGACGCATCATATTATTTTTCATATCTGCTCTCGTCATATAGTAATTTATAGATACATGTCTTGTCATATAGAATACTGTTAGATATTACTATATTTTTTTGTTATTGTTTTCTTTAGTATTTTATAAGTAGTAATATAGTATTAGTATTAGTAATTGTTGATATTATAACTTAAAGTTATTACGTAGAATAAACCTTTTAACTTTCTAGTGCAAAATTTTCATAGTAGTTAGTATAGTAATTATGACCTTTTTACTTTCGAGAATTTAGCTTAGTTTGATTTGATGGTAGGGGAATGCTGTTGTTGGGTACGACTATGTCATTATGATGACAGTAGAAAATAGCATTTTCTGTCCCTGCCCTGTAAAAGTTTTTTTTTTTTTTTTTTTTTACTTGTTCTATTACCCATCATCACTTTGTCATCCGGTCTAGAATACATGTTAAAAGTTTTTGCTTGTTCTAGTACTTATCGCTTTGTCATCCAGTCTAGAATACAGAAACCGAGTTTGAGTCAACTCTGATTACAACAAAAATCGGTGTCATTAATAAATTTGTAATATTTTTACAACTGAGCGCGGCATAATAATTATGCTAAATAAATGGTAGAATATATAAAATAGTAGATTACAAATACACATATGCTAGTACAGGGTTTTTTAATTCTAAAACTTTCCTCCCGTATTATACCCGTTCCTTCTAGATTACAATAGTAGTTTCCCCTACCAAAGATGAAAATCATTAAATAATGGTAATAAGCTTTTTAACATGCATGATTCAGAAGTTACAAATATTCTGTTTCTGTAAACATTGCATACGTAATAAATAAAAGTATCGGCTAGATGAATAAACATACTGTTTACTCAAAATAGCATGGGGGATGTTCTTGAATTCGTGAGTATAATAATAAACACACCTTGCGTAATTTTTAAGAACCTTGTCTATATATATTACGTGATAGAATGTGATAGTACCTAGTAGTAGTTGTATTATGCAATCATGGCATCGTGTTTTGAGTTTCAATAACGTGTAATATATACAAAAGAGTCTGTATCAAATATTCTACTTGACAGTATTCACTGTTTATGGGTAATTATTCCTGCTATATCCATCGCGTCATCCTATGTATAGAACATCACTGTTGAGTTTCTTCTTACCAATGGTAGGATCTACAGACTTAAAAACAAACAAACAGGTGGTAGATCCACTTGATTATTTTTTCCGGATAAAGATCTGCGTTTTTTTTTCTGCTTTGGTTCCAGATGATGTGCTCCTGTAAAGGCGATCATCTCATTTTCTGCAACCGCCTAGGGATATTTTGTTCTTTGTTGGCGTTGTTTTTTATCATCATCAGCTACTAGAAAATTTTATAAACGGCGCTATGATGTTGTTGTCATTAATAATGATGTAAGCAAACATTCATGGGTTAAAGAGGTAGTCAATTTACTAAAAAAAAAAAAAAAAAGAAAGGAGGACGAGCCATTTCTTAATATAGCTTGTTTGCTGATAAAGAATTTTTTACCACCAAGGGTTTAAAACACCATGGGGAACTCGAATAATATTCCCTTGTTATCATATATGAAAATAAACGCGAGAAACATTTATGCGAATAAAAAAAACCAACTGTCTCAGGTCCCTGATATATCCGGTGAAAAAAGTATATAAAAGGATATCTTTTGAATTGTCGATCTTGGTTTTTTTTTTCTACAACAAAAGCCTTTTACACGTTATAGCTGATACAATGAAATTTGCACCAGTTGTTTTGTTTACGCTTGGTATGTCAGCTATCGCTATGGCAGCTCCGCCTGCTAGTGCTGATGTATCCAATGCTAGGTAAGTTAAGGAGATAAATGGAAAAAGAAATGTAAACATGGGGTAGTTGAAAAAAAAATGAAAAAGAATAAAACAATTGATGGATATACATATAATTACATGTTAGTTTGGATAATGCCGATCCTATCATGGAAGATACTGTAAATAAATCCTGGCATCATGGTCATCGTGGAGGACATCATGGTGGTTATCATGGAGGACATCGAGGTGGTGACTGGGGACACCATCACCATCGAGGCGGTGACGACTGGGGCCATCATCGCGGTGGTGACGATTGGGATCATAGACATCATAAGCGCGAAGAAGATAATACTGAAACTAAACAAGGTGGAGTGACGTCTTTGGACGATGGTCACCATGGAGGACATCATGGTGACGATTATGGAGGACATCATGGTGACGATCATGGTGATGATCATGGAGGACATCATGGTGACGATCATGGTGATGATCATGGAGGACATCATGGTGACGATCATGGAGGACATCATGGTGACGACGATTGGGATCATAGACACCATAAGCGCGAAGAAGATAATACTGAAATTAAACAAGACGATGAAGTGACGTCTTTGGACTATGGTCACCGTGGAGGACATCATGGTGGTTATCATGGAGGACATCATGGAGGCTATCATGGAGGACATCATGGAGGACATCATGGAGGCTATCATGGAGGACATCGAGGCGGTGACGACTGGGGTCATCATCGTGGTAAGTTTTTTTTCTTTAATTGGATTAATTCAATTTTGTTTTCATATATGATTCTATCTATTTGGAGTCCTAACATTTACTTTAAACAGGTCATCATAAACGCGAAGATGGAGAGGAACAAGTAGATGAAGAAGCTCATCATCGTCCACCTTATCATCGCCCACCTCCTCATCATAGACCACCTCATCATAGACCACCTCATCATAGACCCCCACCTCATCATAGACCACCTCATCATCGACCTCCACCTCATCATAGACCTCCACCACACCATGGAGGTCATGGCGGTCCTCCAGGCCATGGTGGCCCCCCTCCTAATGGCGGTCCTCCTCCCAAAGGCGGTAAACCGACTCCAACTAATGGTGGTGGTGATACTAAACCATCTACTCCTCCAAACAACGGTGGTGATCATCCCCCACCTCAAGCATAAACACTTTTTCACCATTAATATGGAAGTCAAATTCAAAATAAAAGACACCAATAAAGTTCATGTGCATTCATTATTTTTCAGATTTTATTTTCCAAATCAGCTCTTTCGAAAATGTTTTTTTTATAACAATCTTAATGTTGATAACTACATACCTGGTGTTCCCCATTTTTTTAATAGTCTTTTCCTCTTTCTCTTCACACTCTATTTGAAAACAATGATATATAATAGGGAATACAATATGTTAACAATACCAAACAATGAGAACATGACATATATATATATTTATTTCCATGGAAATGTTCTCTTCGATTTTTGGCTAAAAATACTCATCTGCGATATGATATATAAAAATTAATAGGTAAAATATTTTTTTTTCGTTCTCTAGTAGGATCAGAGGATGTGTTAAGGAAGTTGATAGATCAAGGCCTGCTGCTAAATGCATTAGAGAATGAGTCCTGCTGTTATGTGCATTAGAGAACGTGGTGTATTGGTTCAAGAAGTAGAATCGTAGGTCATTTACGTTGAGATGAATACGACTTGGAAAGAAAACACATCGGCGTTCATTCACTATTGATACTGCTATTGAAAATATGTCTTCACGAATTTGTTATATTTGTCATTCAAGAATCACCCATCCTACAGTAGCCATTGAAGTGAATGATCGATTAAAACCAATTACAAAAGCTGGAGCTTCCATCTGTAAAAATCCACTTTGTCCTAGTTAAAATCAAGGCACAAAGCAGTAAAAATCGGGATGTACAGACTGCCAATTGTATCCTCATTTCAGACATGGCCTTAATGTTATAGCTACAGGCAATGCTTCCTTCGTTCAAAAAGAAAAACAACTACTCCCATACTGTCCATAACAACTTTCATATCACCTATCCAGGGATAGAACCTACGGGATTAGTCCCTATTACGTAATGAATTGAATTTGCTTTGCATAAAATATGCTAAATTTTACGAAGAGTATATTATTTTCTATTGTGTGAAATAACTTAATTCTCAATCCGTTGATACTTATTTCTTTGATTCTTATAAAGTTGTTATTTCCTATTAATGAGCTTCTACATCATTAGAAGATTAAAAAAAAAGATAGGTATAGTAGTACTCTAGTCTTATTACCCTTTTTTATTCTGGTTTCCATGTGCCTGTTTCACAACTGAGAAATTTGGACATTATTGCTACTGAAGACAATGGTAGAATGGTTAATATAATTATAGATATTATATCAAGATTATCTCTGTAAGACTGTGTTTATTATCATTTTTGTCTTATGGTTGTCTTTTTCAATAATAATAGTAATGTTATATAATACAAATGTACCACCTTTCACTTGGTTTTGAAATATGCAATCATGTGTATCCTCAATAATGGGGGTTCTTAGTGGCCTCTGCGTTTAAAAAGTGTAACGAGTGCATGATTTTTTTATATGAGAATAACAAGTGTGTTGGGATTTACTGATGATCCAGTGGATCTAATGTGTAATTTATTTCTTTGCCATCCTTTTCATTAACTGACTATTATTATCTATTTTACACTCTTAGGAATACTATTATGGTAAGAAAAGCATTCTTATTTTGGAAAGTGTAAAGTTGGATTAACGAGATGCGCCGTTTTATTTTTATTTGAAAAAGTTGCTGCGAATACTAATCTTAAGAGACTTTCTTATAGGATCAATTTGGATATATAATGATCGAAATGGGTTCAGTGATATGGTGGCGCGTTAAAATTCAAAGCAAGCTTAGTTGCCATCCCACAAATGGTGTATTTTATATTTTTGTTTTCAAAATAGATGGTAAAGAGATATAAAGTATAGACTATCACTTGAAATGAAGATGGTGATAAAGATAAAGGGATTTTTCGACGACTTGAAAATTCTAGTTGTGAAATATAAAAAATATCATTTACGCATTCTCCTATTTCTGTGGTTTCTTGTTGAACTTTCAAATCAATTATAGTTGCAAATGAACAATAACAAACAGAAAATGATGTGCACCAATAGGAAATCGAAATCATTCAGTCTAAAAATGTAAACTCTCAATGCATGACTTGAGAAAAATTGAGTTGCCGGTTAAGAGAGAAAGAAAATGAGAGGGCACAGGCCAAAGCTTTTTTTTTTTGGTTTGTTGTTATACCAAAAGGGAATGTTCATTCCATCTTTTCCATTAGAATAAGAACAACAAGAATTATATTTATTGGTTAAAAAAGAGTATGGAAACACATCCAGCAGTTGGTGATTCTGCATCTACCACTATTACAACAACTACACCTGCTTCCCATGAGGGAAAAGTCGAAAGCTGCGCTGTTGTGAACAACCACCAAGAAGACAGAACGTGCGAATCTCAATCTTTATCAACAAGCACAACAAGTACTTCTATACAAGAAGATCATTTAAATACACCCAATATTCCATTAGATATTTATGAAAACAATAATACCAATAATAATGACGAATCGATTGTCTCGTTTACAAATCAACAACCTTTACAATCAAGTTTCAGCAGCAGCAGCAGCAGACACAGGAGCAGCAATGATAATATTAATATGAATAGTAGCGAACATAATAGCTTATCGGATCAACAGCAGCAAACACAAGAACAAGAAGAACAAGGGGGGCACAACGATTTGGATATAAGCTCGCAACAGCAAGACCAACTACAACAACAGGAGCAGCCACAGCCACTGGAATATCAGCACGAGAATGATGGTATCCATGGAATTCAAGGACGGGAGGATAATGAAAATACACAAGAAGAAGGAGAGGAATTACAAGAGCAAACCAGGATTATAGAACACCATAAACTGGACGAGCCTTCAAGAAGTGAAGAAAGTGAAAACGACGTGCTGGACGACAGTAATGTATCGCAGGACGAACATGTATCAGCAACAGGAATGATTTCAAATGAAGAACCATCTGATAGACCTTCTCTACTTGAAGGAGTGGATGGACCTACTATACAAGAAGATGAATCACGTTCATGTGTTTCTACAAATGATGACCAGGACGGGCCATCTGGTGCTGCACCTTTGGATCAATGCATTGTGCAAACTGATATAGCTTCCCAAGATGGGAATCAGGACGAGGAGAGACGAGCTCACGTGGCTGAGCAGTCATTACCAACACAGTCAACAATTTTGCAACAGCACGATAATGAGTCGGATAATAATGTGCCTCAAATACACGTGGGGCAGCAAGAACAGAGTAGTGATGGAGGGGAAGAAGAATCAGGATCTCCTCAGGATAACAATCAAGAGGATGTTGCTGCTAATGCTGTAGAGAATGAACATGATCGAGTTGAAGGGACTAGTGAAAATACTACTGAAATTGAATCTGAAGAAAGACAAAGTCAACTCGATGTTCACGTTCCATCATCTTCATCAGAAGAAGAAGAAGCAAGAGAATCTGAACAAACGGAACGCGCAGTATCTGAGGTAGAACCTCCTTCTTTACATCATATAGACGAAGAGCAGCGGGCGAATACAGAGTCTCCTCCACAATTGGACGATCAAAGTAACAGTAGCCGAGCTTTTGAAAACACCACATCAACAGATGAATCTGCTCTTGATGAAGTACATCACCATGAACAGCAAAATCTTGTCGTACCAACTGTTAGTGGAGCATCTATTCAACAGCAGCAGCAACAGCAACATAATAATAATATTGGAATATATGAATATCAACAACATACTTCTGCGACAAATCATAACCGGGATGATGCTTCAGATCATACTGTTCATAGCGCCCCAAGATCACGACGGGTATGGGAAGCGGATCGACAAGCATCCGAGTGTCGACGATGCAACAGACGCTTTAATTTTCTCGTTCGTCGTCATCATTGTCGCCGATGTGGTTTGGTGGTGTGTGATCGATGCAGTAGCCATAGAATTCGTTTGCCTCCAGAAGATATTGTACAAGATCCAGCAATCGATCCATCTCATTATCCCCTTATTGCTATGCATCCACAACGAGTATGTGATGTATGCAATCGATTACCAATTAAAGAAATTCCGGCTTCTTCGTCGTCACCTAGACGACGTGCTACAGCACCAGTTTCTATGAGCCATATGAAACGTTCACCAAGTTCACAAAGTCTAATGACTGAATG
Source organism: Phascolomyces articulosus (assembly GCA_025677815.1). NCBI lineage: Eukaryota > Fungi > Mucoromycota > Mucoromycetes > Mucorales > Lichtheimiaceae > Phascolomyces > Phascolomyces articulosus. Next base: position 50,252 of record JAIXMP010000070.1, on the reverse strand, counting down.
CCCTGTTTGTGGCACAGATCTTTTGGGAATGCAAAAAGACGGCCAAGAAAAACATTTACAATTATGCCTAAACACAGGAAGTCCTCCAGTTCGTCCTCCACGTTATTTAGGTAAATATATGAAATATGGTATAATGGAAAGGTTCTTTTTTACTAATTGGTGGTTTGGATGGGGTTAATCCAATTTGTTTTAGTTTATGAACTTTCGGAAAACTCTCCACAAATCGATTATGAATGTCCTATTTGTTTTGAAGAATTTAAAGCTGGTATGTATATTAGTATTTTTTTTTGTTCCAGGCACAAGTAGATGGTGGAATTATATATTCATAATTGTCATGCATTTTTTTTGTCAGGTGAAAAAATTGCACGCATGATATGCCTCTGTTCTTATCATCGTCATTGTCTGTCAGATTGGTTAGAACGAGGCAAAGGTTGCCCTGTACATTATGACGCGACCATTTCTGCTTGATCATTTATTACACATACACACACATACACACACACATATATATATATATATCTTTTTTTTTCTTTTCCTCTTTATATATCACGTCCCTCTTGTCCACAAACATGCCATGCATACATTACCCCACTTTCCTTATTATATCATTATATAAAAGATAAAGTCATATACCTCAAAACAAATAGGATATGAATTTATATAAAAATTTTTTGGAATAAAAAACATTTTATACAACTCTTCCTCTGGATTTCAATAGCCTTTTTTTTTTATAAAACTTCTAGTATATATATACCCTACATATAATACAGCGAAACGTACTAGCTATTATTACTGGATCTGGAATTATAATTGTACATTCTGAACTTTATTTTAACAATCAGAGACAAGATTGTATATTATTTACCCGTAAAACGCGTTCCAACATAACAAAAAACTTAAAATAAATGAAGGTGTTTTGTTACTATTATTAACGCATCCTATCCCATCCTTTCCTTTATCCCTGGAAACCATTCTCATTAACAAGAAGCTTGAAGATGTCAGATCGAGAATAATGTCCTGTGGGAGAATTATCCATATCCAATTTGCCCCTATATTGTATGAACCACAATAAAAAAAAATACATCGTTAACATTCTTCTTGTATGATTTGATTCACAACAACAGACTTGTCTTTCCCATTTTAAATATGTTTCATACCTGATAATATCATCCAAATCAATATCGGCAGTGAGAAGACCTTCTTTCTCACGCAATGGGCCGGCTAAAATTGTACCCAATGGGGATACAATCATACTACCACCAGCCAAAGCAATTCCTTCCGGATCACTTCCAGCGGGCAATGGGTGGCCTTCAGGGAAATCCTTGAAATGCATAAATTGGTTGGAAGACAATACAAAGCAACGACCTTCAAGAGCAATATGAGTCATGGTAGAAGACCAAACTTCGCGAGTATCAACTGTGGGTGCACAATAGATTTGAACGCCCTTATTGTAATAGTGCTGACGGAGCATAGGAACATAATTTTCCCAGCAGATAGTGCTTGATACACGAGCGGATAAAGTGGGTGATTTTTGATAAGTGACCACAGGAAGGGTTGTACCATCACCAAAACCCCAAATAGTTCGTTCTTGAGCTGTTGGCATAATCTTACGGTGCTTGGCTACGTAACCTTGTACTGGGTCGATATGAACAGCTGTACAATACAATGTACCAGTGGTGGATTCTCTTTCAATAACACCAATTACCATGTACAAGTTTGCTTGATTTGCCAACGAGGCCAGCTTGTCAGTGACGGGGCCAGGTACTTCAATTGCATTGTTGTAGTATTTTAAATATTCATCACGACCTGCTGCTGAACGTTCACCAAGATGCATACCGAATGTACTATATTTTGGATAACCACCAATATAGGCTTCTGGAAATACAACAAGATCCACATTTTGTTCCGAGGCTTCGGTCACATATTTTTCGAGTTTTTCAAGTGTCTTGTCCAAGTCATACAAAGGTGTGCCTACTTGCACAACGGCGACTTTCATTTTTTGATCTGTTGACATGGTTTTTGTTATTAAAAAAAATAAAAAAGAAAATAAGAAGAGAGAAAGGGTATGCTTTATATACAAAGAGAAAACAGATAAGGAAGAAAAGGAAAAATGTGTGAAATAAAATGAATGAGTGAATATGAATCAATCTTCACAGGAAATCGGAGTCGATCTTTTATTTTTTCCACGGTTTTCGACTGGTTGAGCAGTGTGTACATAATACAGATGCACAACCATAGCATATATTAAATGTCAGATACAAATATATTATTTTTTTATACAGCTTGCTCGGCATAGTAATGGCAAATTGTTTATGAGCTTTTTTTATGTCAATTACTCATGTTTTTATTTTTTTTAAAAAAAATAATCATTTAAAGAAAGGGCCTTTACTAGTTCAACTTTAGTCCTTTTATGGATATTTAACAACACAAAATGTGGAGATATTCTCTATTGTTTAAAAAGAGTCGTGCATAAATGCATGACGTGATTTGTACGACATTGTCATTTCCACTTTTCTTGAACTTGATAGTACTATTCGTAAACATAATTAAAATCATCCTCTTTTATAATATACTCATCCAATGAAACAGCTTTATGCGATTAGTACTACATGTGCTTTTTGTTATTTTAAAGTAATGAATTGTATTGCTGGGAAGATGTCAATAACCTACATTTATTTGTTATAATATGGTGTAAAGAATATTATGGACTTGGTAAACGATTTTATTGTCGCTGATAATACCGACCATTACGTAAATCGTTTGAATTTTACAAATTACTGAAGAATCATATAGTACATTATACAGTGGCTATTGTACAATAACTGAATACTAAGTACTTACGTCCAATCTTTTTTTTGCTTTTTTTGTAAGTTGGAAGTTCTAATTTTTCACCATTTGAGAATTAGTAAGAGTCACAATAGTAGGGTAAAATATTAAGACTGTGTTTACTACGGATAATGTAATATTTCATATTTTTTAATGGTGGCAGAAGAGAGAGAGAACAGCAAATTACTTGTAATGTGGGGAGCCTTTTAAGACCTTTTTTTTTTTAAGATGTCAATACAACATATGAGTTTAAAAATATAGTAAGGTACAAATTTGTGATGTAGTAAATGTTTACATAATATACTTTTGATAGGACAGAAAAAGTGAGCTGGTGTGTACTCAGTACTAAATTATTTAATGGGTGCGTATTTGTTTGTAAAAGATTTGGATAGGTGATATTTTTTTCGTGTGTATTTAAGCTTATAATTTATAGTTTAGAAATAAGAGTAGGATTATTAGCTCATATTCGGTTTTTGACCATTTTAGGAAATTGGCGTTTCCTGATGATGATGAAACGGTTATGATGTATATGTGAAAGATATTATAGGTAGCTTGCAGGTGGATTTTCGATTTTACAGCCCAGAAGTTTAAATGGCTACATAAATTCAACAACTATATGCTCTCTCTCTGCATAACTCGACGATCTTTGTGGGGTTTGACAAATATATAAAGTAAAATCATACTTTCGGGGGAAAACACATAAATCCAAACTTTCTTTATTAATTTTTTATAACACCTTACTAAACAAGATTTACAAATATTTTTCTTTATGATAATAGAAACAAAAAACCAGAATTTATGTTTTCTGGTTAGTAATTCAGGAATATATGTCCTGTTTTTGAGTTTTTTCCCCGCAGTGCAAAAAAAAAAACAGTACCTAGTCCATTTTCTTCAATCTTGATTTGTGATAACAGAAATAAAGCATCGTACTAACGAAATAAATTGCTATATAAACTTAATTTTAAATATAGTAACCTGTACTATTATATACTGAATATTATATCCACATATTGAATCATAATAATGAAACACCCATTAGTGCTCCTGCTTTTTTTTTCTTTTTTTTCTTTTTTTTTTTGCAAACCAAAAAAGAATTGAATCGAGAGCATGGAGAATCGGAATCGATAATAATCCATGATGCACTTTCACAATATAGAAAATACATGCTATTAGCGTAAAGCTTCTACTAACCAATAACTCGCTATGTAAATCAGAATCTATATGGTACTTGTTTGAGAAAGAGTAGAGGAGCTAATTAGCGGTGAAATGATGGGTCTGTGCAGTATCATTGATTTCTATGAAGGTATTTGTAGCGCCACATACATACAGTGGATTGCAAGTAAGTGGAAATATCGATATTTCAAATAACTTATACAGTATTATATGAATATATATATATAGCCAAATTCTTATATACAACATTGATGGTATATAGGTTAGCATTTTATCCGTATGTGAAACAGATAAAAAAGCGAGAGGAACAATAAGAATAAAAAGGAAAGTGATTCATTATTGAAGGCTAGTTGGGACTGGACATTTAGCAGTTAGTAACAATAAATATGTTATAAACAAGATAAGGTTTTTACAGCAGTTTGCTACTAAAGAAATAAAAGTCATAACAGGTGTAATTTGCATTATTCACAAACTTTGGTACAAATTGTCATTGGTTTAGATAACAAAAAAAAAAAAAAAAAAAAAAAGCACGCCTTCGCCATCGATAACTTTGTGACATTTATCGGGATGTTGGAACATGCGCGCGCGGGTATAAGAAACACCTTTCTTGCACAATTTAACCCAGATTAAAAAACAAAACGGAGAAATAAGTGCCCTGACCTTACCGATTTCCATTCCATTCCTTTTTTTTTTTTTTTGTACTTTTAAAGAAGCGCCCTTTCAATAACATACAGATCGATGGTTTGCTTCGATCCAACAGAATGTGAAAATTTTTTTCTCACGAATTAAAAATGTGAATGGTACTGCCCACTTTCTTTCAAAGGCAGTTTTCTTTAGATAATAAAAGATGTGCTCATTATTCTTTCTATTCTAATTCAGATCATCTTAGTGGAAAAGTTTTCTAATTTTGTATAATATATTATAAAACTAGTGCGTGTGATCAGTAAACCTTTATTTAGTGTACGGGAAATGACTCTGTACCACTATTAATGTAAGATATATATAAAAAATGTATGACTCAGTGACTATTTATCATGTACTAGTTAGTAGATAAAAGTGATGGCACAATCACTTAACCATACTACGCAATACATCAGATAACTCCGAAAGGACAAGTTGGAAAAGAATTCCATAAAATTGATAGTAAGAATGAAACACAATATTACAGTTGATGGTTAAATGACTGTAGTATGGTATTTGTGAAGGTCATATAGCATTGATCTAAATGTTGTCAACAAGATGTCACGCATAGATTATGCTGAATTGAGCTGCGTGATCTTTTTTATTAATTGTTTATACTTTCTCTTGCCACCAAGTGAAGATCATCTTGAAGCAAAAAAAAAAAAAAAAATACCAGGTGTTGGGATAGAAAAGGATTATTGGATGGTACTTACCTTATGTAAAAGAATGCGGTCTACTTGTGAAAATTCATGCTCCAATACAAGTTCCGCTATAAACTGCCCCATACGTTCGAAATAAGATTTCTGTTTATGGTAACAACGCTGATCAAAATAAGATTACTACCCAGCAACCAGTTACCTCTCGTGAGGATTGCGTTTCTTGCAAACTTTACGCGATTGATCCGGATTCATACGTCTTATGTCAAACACTATAAATATTTACCAAAGAAACACAAAGTAGAATAAAACCACACTCTTTTTTCTTCCTTCATATCTATTAAATTATGTCGTTTGACCCTGAAAAGAGGGACCTGGATGGGTCTGGTGCTGTTGCATCGATCCGAGATAACAGTATTTTAGAATCTGGTCTTTCAGCTGATGGCACCTATGATCCTGAATATGTCGAACCTACCGCCAAAGAATTAAGGAGACTCATGCTGAAAGTCGATCTTCGTATTGTGCCTTACGCAAGTTTCTTATACTTATTATCATACTTGGATCGTGTAAATATTGGTACGTATTCTATTTTCAATACTATTGTACAGTTATGTTTCAATGATAAATATAGTAAGAGGGAACAAATGATTTACCATTTTTGCTTTATCCTGATAATTTTTTTATATAGGAAATGCCAAGATCGCTGGTATGATGGAAGATATCTCAATGACTGAATCAGAATATAACTGGGCTTTGTCAATTTTCTTTATCGGCTATGTAAGTTTATATATATCTGATATATTTCTGTTTTAACTTCTTCACCAATAATGGATGGTTGAAATTAAATCAAGCATACTAACTAATTTTACTATGTTGTTTAGATTATTTTTCAAGTACCAGCAAATTTAATGTTGAAATGGATGGGACCGCGACTTTGGATTTCTGTTATTGTAAGTTTATAAATAAAAAAATGTTTAGAATGAATAATAATGGGTGATGAAGTGAATGAATATAGAATGGATCATATACTAACTTTGAAAAAATAATAAAATCAGATGATAGTGTGGGGTACCATCATGGCTGCCATGAGTTCCTGTCAGAATGGAACTCAACTTATGGTTGCACGTTTCTTCTTAGGTGTTGCTGAATGTGGTCTTTATCCTGTACGCACTATTATTATATTTTGTTTTCTTTCTTTAATATTTTATAGATTATCTAATCATTTTATTCTTTATCCATTCTTTTTTAATTAACAGGGCGTTTTGTACTATTTATCGGTTTGGTATACAAGAAAACAAGTTGCTATCCGCGTTGCCTTATTTTACTCTAGTAATACACTTGCAGGCGTAAGTCGATAATAAATTATTTTGGAATATGAGTTGTTTTTCTACTTTTTACAAACAAATGCTAACCAAAAGCATATATTATAATATAATAGGCTTTCGGTGGTCTTCTTGCGTAAGCATTCAATTATATGATTTATGTATCCTTAGGGCTATTGACTAAAATAATTCTTAATTTACAATCTCAACAGTTACGGTATTATGCATATGGCTGGACTTCGTGATTTGAATGGATGGCAGTGGATTTTTATCATTGAAGCCCTTCCCACTCTTCTCTTTGGATTCTTAACATACTTGATTCTTCCAGATTATCCAGAAAAGGCAAAATGTAAGTTTCATTATTTTTTTATCCACATTTTAGTGAACCAGTATGTAATATGTAAGCACAAAAAGGAACAAAAACTTATATCCATATCTATTATGTTAGTCCTGAACGAACGTGAACGAAGCGTCATTCTTACAAACAAGAAACGTGACGCCAGTGTTGCTTCTGATACTCATTTCTCATGGAAACAAGTTATCTCTGTCCTCTTTGATTGGAAAACATGGGTCTACTCTATTGTTTACATTTGCTGTGCAACTCCTCCTTATGCTCTTAGTATGTTCATGCCTAGCATTGTCAATGGTATGGGTTATACTAATGTCAATGCTCAACTTATGACTGTTCCTGTTTGGGCTTGTGGTGAGTTTTCCTTTCCCCTTTTCATTTGTTGTTTATCAGATATAATTCGCATTCATTATTATTATAGTAAATACTTATACTTTTCATTTATTTGTACTATATAGCTTTTGTATGGTGTATCAGCAACAGTTATCATGCTGGTAAAACTTTTGAACGTGGTGCACACATGGCTCTTTCAGCGGCTCTTTGTATGGTTGGTTATATCCTTCTAATTGCTCTGAAAGATCAACCGTCAAATTATCTTTATGCTGGAGCTGTCATTAGTACTACTGGTGCATTTGGTATTGTACCAATTCTTATTTCATGGTTCAGTAATAACTACGGTAGCGAAACACGTCGAAATGTTGGTATTGCTGCAATCACATCTATTGGCAATTTGAGCGGTGTAATCTCCGGACAAGTTTATCGACAATCAGATGCACCCAAATATGTCGTGGGTCATTCCATTTGTTTGGGTTTAATGGCTGCGACATTAGCATTTTCTTTACTTCTCAAGGGTGCTTTTTATTTAATTAACCGAAAGCGTGCTGGTATGTCAGTCGAAGAAGTTCAAGCAGCAATCAAGGATAAAACAGAACTTGCTGAAAAGGTAGAGTAGTAATAATTTAAATGGAGAGATTAATGCGTTATTTATATGATGAAATATACTAATTTTATTATCCACTTTTTCTACAGCATCCCGAATTTAGATACGCACATTAAAAAACAAACTTTAACATCCACCAAGTTTAATCTACACAAGATATCTTCAACAATTACCATGGCCTCCCAATATATTACTTGCCAACTTCAATGTACAGAAAAAATTACATAGCTTATTATATTATTAGTACTTTTATTACCTGTAAATACATTATTATACTATATTCAACTATATCTAATAACATTTTATTATAATCATTAAATTATTTAATATCATTATTTACTACAACCATTGTTATATATTTTTACATGATGCTCGGTTTAGTTTTTGTAAAATTACTATATTTTTAGTTGCCATTGGTATTTTGCAAGTTAAAAAGTACAAGAGAAAAAATGACTGTTCAATGATGTACTTATGGATGTTCCGCATTAAACGAAGTATACGCCGGATTTACCTGTATATTAATTGTAGCAACTACGACTGCTATAATGCTATACTTTTCGTAACAAGCATTCTCCACTGATTTGATATAAATTCCCTCCAAAGTTATATAAATTTCATAAAAAAAAAAACTAACATATAAAAAGCAGGATCACTATTTCTATAATCAGAGAGGCCTACTATGTTATTATCTTGTAACTATGAGAATCAATTTTTGCTTTTTTTTCAATTCTCTTATATTATACAAGCAACAATGTATTAAAAGTGCCACTATGTTCATCAGTTACCCAGCCACCAACTTGTTCTTACAACAAACAAACCCATATTACTCTATCCAATAATCTCTCTCAGATGTAAACCGTTCCTGAAGTGTTCATTAAGCACAGACACCTGAATTTTACTGTATAGTAATCAAAAGATAAGAAAAATGGATTTTACCTGCCCTATGTATAACACCAAGGTATCCAGAGATAGCCCAGGAAAAACAACGTGGATAACCAATGAAACCATTTGGTTTACTGGCGCAATATGAGATATTGTTCATCTTTGGTATCTTCTATCACTATGAATGTAGAGCTACTTAGCAAGCCATTTTCAAGTGCGCCACAATCTTATTGGTGATCGGGCTTTTTGAGTGTCATTTTTGCAAGATTTTTTTTCTTCTTGCTTATTTTGCTTGTTTTCTTCAACAAACCGTTCGAAATTATCACCTAATGCATATTGATCGTTGCTACTTTTGCTCGGGCCCATGCTACCCGGGTCATGGCACGATGTTTGTGCGTAATGACAGTAAGGTATGTTAATTGAGTATATGAATCTATCACTTGGACGATCTTGATCATAATCATACTTATTTTGTGTGATCTAACATAAAATAATAACAGACCTTTCGATTCTGTCGATCTAAATGTCACAAGAACTTTAAAATGAAGCGTAATCCCCGTAAGGTTCGCTGGACCAAGGCTTTCCGTAAGGCTAGTGGCAAGGAAATGGTTATTGTAAGTTGTTTATATTTAATTTTAAAAATGAAAATCAAAACTCATGAGTATATTCAATGTATTAATCAAAATGGTGTAACTTTTTTTTTTTTTAAAAAAATAGGATTCTACCTTTGAATTCGAGAAACGACGCAATGTTCCTGTTCGCTACGATCGTAACCTCATGGCCACTACAGTTAAGGCTATGAAGCGTGTACAAGAAATTCGGGCTAAACGTGAACGTGTGTTCTATAAGAACCGTATGTCTGGCAACTACGAAAAGGAGAAGGCCGACGATATCAGAGTGGTCCAACAAAACATCGAACTTGCTCCTTTGGAAGCCAAGAAGCGTCTTCAAGCTGCCAAGGTCGAGGAAGAAAAGGTCGAAACCATGGAAATGGACGAGTAAAAAACATGTACCTATCAAAATTCATATACAAAGAATTCATCAAAATCTTTACCATAACTACATCAGCACACCACACCTATTACACTTTACAAGCACTTTTATTACTCCAATTCCTTTTACACATTTTTTAGCATTATGTCATTTTCTGTTATTTCCTTTTCCTTTATTTTTTGTTACGAGAATTTTTTATTTTGTAAATAATAAAACAAGTGTGTCATTTCACAACTGAATTATATCATTAGGTTGGATTGGATAATGGAATGGAATGGGTTGTAACTGGTGGTGTTATTTTTTTATATATCTCGGGTAAGAAAATAAATTTCTTTTATAATGGGATGATGAATATGAGTACATAGAACATTCATTTATCATGAGGATGGTTACTGTGTCAACTGTATCTCTAAGTTTTGTTGCCAAACAACAGCTGTTTCCATGACAGTTGTAAATTCGGATTTAATTTCCACGAAACGCGTTCGTGATAAAAAGAGGTTCTTGTTTTTTGATCGCGTTTTTTTATTTATTTTTTTCTCAACCTCATGGAGTTTGGCAATGCAGTTGATCGATTGCACGCTGCTTTACAAGAAGTATTTAAAAAGAAAGCAAAAGTAAATCCACAAAAAACTACTTGGGCATCCTCGGCCGTGATTCCCTGGTAACACTATTGTTGATTTGGAAAAAAGGGGAGAGAACATGAAAATGCTCAATAAGAAGATAAACGTTTATTTTTTTCAATCGTATGTAATGATCTTAGGTCATGGGTGGCTTCAGCTTTAGCTCGATTGTTTTCTGAATATTCTACAGGTCTTACGGATGCGATTGCTTTGGGGGAACTTGAATTACAGGTACTTATTTCTAATATTTTTAAAAAAAATTGGAGTACTTCTCTTTTTGAGGAAAATGCAGTAATAGTCGTACTAAATGTCAAATTTTAGTGGGAACAAGCATATTTTAAAAATAACAAAGGATTTAGCGCTGGTAATATAGAAAGGGAAAAAAATTGCAATTGTATTCGTTTTTAGCTAATTTTCTTTTTGCTAATCTTTTTGATATATATTAACTGTAGTGTACGGTACGATCCAAGCTATGTATGATTATCAACGTCCAACTGCTCTAGAAGTGATTGTAAAAGAATGGCAGATTATACCTCAAGCCGAAATCTATATCCTTTTTTATTTTATCATTTTCATCTGTTTTCTACTAATTCTATAAATATATTTATAATCCTTAACCCAATCATATCATTACGGCTTGTTACAGTATCTGATGATCTTTCGTACAAGTGGATGGACATGTATATGCATCCAAAATTCAACCAATGGATTTCATCTTCACGACCCTCTCTGAAATCTAGTACACCCTTCTTACAGGTATTTATAATGACATAAATATATGGGGTATTTGAGAAAAATTAAGTCAAAGAGAGATGAATGAAAGATAGATTGATATTATACAAATAATAATGTATATATTAGGATCGCACCATACGAATATTTTGTTCAGCCAAAATTAACTCACCTATTTCATCGAAATATGACGACAAAAGTATAGATCGGATTATGCGAATTGCTCGAGTACCACCCACACAACTCTTAATGTTTGTTCTTACACCAAAAGATTCTAACTTTATTCGTGGAGAGTTTACCGATTCATTACGCAACGTAGTTCAGCCTGGAATGTTTATGAACAAAATGAATCGCAAATTGCATAAATTATGGCTTAAGGTGGTTATTTTCAGAAATATATTAATAGAATGTTTTGAGAGAAAGAAAGCGAAGGAGCTTATCCGTATACCTATCCCTTTAAAATCCAGGTTATTCATGTGGAACAAACGGAGCATATTGCAGCTAATCAAAATGTCAATCAAGACCTTATTACTGAGGATGGTGGAGAAAATACGAAGTTGCGACGAACAGATATATTTGTAGTTGATATGACACATGATAATGATCCTGCTGTTTTTTCACTTTATGATGAACAAACACAATTGGCTACAATGTTGGCTAGAGTAAGTTGTCAATAAAATGACGGATCTTATGGATTCCGCAGCCAATACAAGTAGACTAACATCTGATATCACTTTTTTCTTATATGAAAGGGCGACTATATTGGATTATTCAACCCAGGATTTCCATCTGCACGAACAGAAAGCCAAAAATCTCATTCAGATATCGTATTTGAATATAGTGAGGACACCATATTATTTCACATGTCAGAAAGAGATGCACGACTAGCTGGTGTGAATAAAGTGGAGGCAGACGGTAGCAATAGTCAATTATCTCAACCACGACGAGGAGGTAGTTTTAGCAACCTATCACCGAACATATCTACTCCACCGCAAAAAATAACAAAAAAAGGGATTATGGAACGTGATGAAGAAGTAAAGCATTTTTTTTCTTTCATCTTCTGAGGAGTAATTATTCAAAGTAAAATAAATACCATAATATATAATAGGGGTTTATGGATTGCTTGGGATATCAAAACCGTATCTATATCAAGGATCTGGAGTCATCCATGTTAAATGTTACTCTCCTTTGCAAAGTTGTTGCAATTGCAAGCAATGTATGTAACAATAGCCTGCTGAATTATCAGTGCCTTCAATTTTATAGTATTTATTTGATGATTCACGTTATTAACTATTAATGTCTATTATGATACAGAACCCTTTCACAAAACAAGGTACTGGCGCGAAAATGGATCGATATGCTATGCGGATCATGGACTCTACAGGTAAAGAAATGCTATTAAATATTAAATAAGAATTGCATGTCTAACATGAGAATCACTAGGGAAAGTGGACGTAACACTATGGGAGCAAGCAGGCCGTAAAGTAAGAAAACTACAACCTGGTCAATATATACTCTTGACAGGGTTGACCACTTCATCAGCACATCCTACCGAGAATGGCACTGTTTGGTTTGTTAATGGAAGTGCTGTTTGCGGTACCGATATTTATAATGGTAAGAAAAAAACCTTAGCTAGGGATATATATCATTATTATATTAAATGTAAAAAAAAGCTCAATTATTCAATTTATGCTGCTCAATTTTAACATATTACAGTTTCCACTATGAAGGCATTATTGACAAGTACATGTTTACGTCAAATTGCGTCCATTGAAAATACGGATAATCAAGGATCATGGCAGATCAATTGCACTGTTGTTGGATGGCGAGTATGTTTAGATGATACGACAATATTACATGGAGATTGTTACGAACAGGATGAAAGCGAATACCCGGGAACCGATAGTAGGTCACCGGCGGACATTGTCATAGTACATGCACGTAAGTGATGAGTATGAAAAATAAAATTACATTCTTTTGCTTAGCATATGGAAGCTTAGAAATGAAACGGATGTTGTTAGAAGGAGTGAGACTAAATTTGGTAAATATTCTTATATTGGTATCAGATACAGCATGTTTTCGACCTGTCCGTTACAATCGTGATACAAAGAATAACATTTCAGCAGCTGGTGATACCAATATCCGAACTTGTGAATTCTGTAAATGTTCAGTACCAGATGAGCAAGTAGTTGAAGCATTTCGGAGCCGGCCTTCAACAGCAACAACAACTTTAAGCTCAGGATGGATCGAATGGCGATTGGACGATGGTAATGGACGGATATTTACTGCGTTTGGATGTGAAGAGGTAAGTGAGTATACATATATTTGGGAAGGGAAATATCAGAATTCGAAGAATTATGGATGAAGCGGTATTTATTTTGATTCTCCAAAAAAGACATTACTAGGTGTTTCTGCTCAGCAGTTTAAACTCGAGTCATACAAAACTCAAATTGGCCTTTTGGACAGCGTCTTGGGTAAACCATTGATCTGTGCTATATCAACTACGGTAAATTCTTATTTTTCTATTACTGTTTATTATTATCATTTTTTTACGTTTAAAAAAGATATGGGAATCTGAAAAAAAAAAAAAAAACTTGATGTTATAGAGCCGGGAAACCTATCGCATTGATCAAGTTGCATCAAGTCAACCAACATACCATGAATGCCTTGAAATTTTACGCAATTGGTCATAATAAATAATATCATATTATAACCATAGTGGATAATTGATTTGAATCAAATTGTATCCACCCTCCATCGTAACTATATCATGTTTATAAATATTGAGATACACATATTTTTGGTCCATGTACCATAATATTATTACACTACATCATAGTTTATTTTTTTTCATTAACCCCGAACCAAGACCCATATTGTGTAACTTCAAAAAAGTTTATTTGTATCCAATTTTCCGCCTTTTTTGCATTGCTTTTTCTTTCTGGTTTTTTTTTTAATTTTATATTTTCATTAATTCAACAAAAACTACTAATCAATCGACATTATGATGAAGTATACTATCTTATCCATTATTTCCTTGATTGCATGCGCTACATTTACCAGTGCTGATATTTCCGTAAGTTTCTGTCTTGATGAACAAAAAGTATCTAATTGAGATTAAAAGACACTAAAACATTAAATTTTGTAGGTTGTCACCCCAAATGCAAACACTACTTGGGTAAGTTAACTAAATTAGCTAGTTTATTCTTAATAGGTCATCATACTAACAAATAAAATTAAATCTGTATAAATTATATAAAAATGGATAGACCACTGGTGGAAATGTAGATATTACTTGGACCGTCAATGGTACCGATGCCAATAATGACTGTTATATGGATTTAATTCAAGTTATGGGACCAAGTGTATACAGGTAATGCACATAATATTTATCGTTTGAATTAAAAACCTATATATATCAAAATAAGACACTAATTTGTTATATTTTGTATGTTTTATTGTTATTGAAATTATAGAAGCGTCACTAGTATCATCCCTGGTAGTGGATCAGTAAAGTGTACTGATAAATCCTATAAGGTTAGTTTTTATATTCTCTTTTTAATGATCCTCACCACTTCCTTCTATTTTTTAAGACGTAAATGTACTCATAAAAAAACCAAAAAAATCAAATATTCATACTTTATAGGTTGAAAATTTACATGACTTTCCTTCAGGCAATTACTTAATTATCATGGGCTCAAAGCATGGCAACGATCTTGGCGCAGCTGCTTACGAATCAGAAGTTTTCAAATTTGAAGGCAATGGCACTGCAACCCCTAGAACCAGTAAGCTGCAATTTGTTCATCATGACCGTTTTCTTTTATTTTTTCTTTTAGAGTATTGAAATACTAATACCTACACCAAACTTTACTAATATCGTTATGAATAGCTGATTTTATCGATGGCGCTGCCTCTTCTACCATCTCCTCTGTTGCTGCCAAAGAAACTAATGAAGATTCAGAAAGTGCTTCTGTATCACTTTATGAATATTTGCGCGGTGGCAATAATTTTGCAGTTATGGGTGTTTCTTTATTCACTGTTGCAAGCTTAGCATTTTCAATTTTGTAAAAAAAAAATTATGTGATATATATCCTACATGTAGAGAATACAAATAAAAATTATCAATGTTCAAAATAAATTCCATTTTTACATATATATTTTTTATATTGTTTGGTTCATTTTTAGCGAGTAACTTATAGTTAATTTTTGGAAATTTCTTGGAAAGGAATACCGCACGAAGTTCCTGCTTTTTCTGTAAGCAAGTAACTGGATGAAGTACAGTGTATTTTTATCCATTAACATACATATCCTCTAGAAAGAGCGATTTTGGACATTACAAAAAAGAACGAGCATCATCATAATACATTCGTTGAATACATTAAAGCTATATTTTTGTATGTATTTTTTTTATGATGCGACGAGGGAATCATTATAGCCTATATGTAACTGGATTCGCGCCAGTTATATGCAAAAACGAGTCACAGTTGTCAAATTCTTGCATGAGCACCAGGATTTTTTTTTTTTGAAATAGTTCGTTTCGGGATCGATTCATACTTAACATGGCCACTAACACCAATTTGATCGGATCACTTTTATTTTGCCCAGAATGTGGCAATTTACTTGATATGCCTGGCGCTGACGACGATATTTTATTATGCAATCAATGTAGTCATGCATTTCAAACAGCAGGCATGTTATTTTAGGCTTTTCTCCTACATATAAGTTACGCCAAACAAAATAGTAAGGTCGACTAACCTTCAAAGATTCAATAATAAAATAGGTTATGAACAAACAAAAGTGGTTACAACATCATCAGCACACGCATTTCAGTCGCCATTGAAAGCCAGACGTCATTTGGTTCAACAAAGCAAGAATGCCAAGGAAGCTGAAGCTACGGTAAAACTTGCTATATAAATGACATTTTGTTACCTATATACAGAGATATTTGAATGAAATAGGAAAAAAAACTAACAGACGTATGGATTATATATTTAGATCAAAGAAAAATGTCCAAACTGTGATAACGATGAAATGGCCTATCATACTATGCAGTTACGTTCTGCAGATGAAGGTCAAACTGTCTTTTATAGCTGTAAAAAATGCGGGTATGTTTATATCGTCACCAAATTCAAGAGAGGGAAAGTGAAAAGGGATTGTGATATTAACTAATAGCTTTAATGTTTTTCGTATTTTTAGTTACAAATACTCGGTCAATTCATAAAGCAACAACTTTTATATCACCCATTTTTTATTATGCACGCATTATTACGACACAGACCATATTCACCTCCATTCTCTTTCCTCTCGCGCACGCTTTATATTTTTTGAAAAAAAAACAACCTCATCATTTAGTTATTACTATTATCATATATACATCACCCACTTCATTTTATCCTATCCCATATTACTATAGATGTTTGCATTGGTGTTATTCGAATGTAACGTTAATAAAAAAAATGTAAAAAGGAGAGGAATCTGTGTTTAGTATCTATTGATAAGCAAAACATGCCAAAAATGTATGGAATTCTTTTTTTAATTATTATTACTTTTTTTACACAGTATTTAATCACTATCTTCATCTTCTGATGATTCTTCCTCGGCTTCTTGTAACCAATCCACAAATTTGGTTGCCCGTTCTCTTAGTTTGACTTCAGCGGGTGAGCCGCTCTTGGATGCATCTGATTCATACCATTTAAGAACTGCATCTTCATCCACAATATCTTCATTATATAAGATTTGTAAAATACCAACAAATAATTTGGATAATGCATCAGTTTCAGCACAATGTCTCTAAATGAACCAATCGTGAGTGATATTAGTAAAAAAATCATAATAGTACTGTGCTACTATTTCACTTTTTTGCTCCAATATATATTACCTGGAATATACTTAAGATATGAGCTTGATCTTCTAAACCCTTGTGGATAACAGGAGCCCAGTTTTCCAACATTGTTCTCATATTGCCCATGGCATTCTTGGAAACATCCACATGATCCAATAACATTGGAATCATCACTTCACGTACTTGATCATAAGTACCATTATGTGCCATACGCAAACCAGTGATTTCAAGAGATGTTTCGTCCACAGTATGCTTTTCGGTAAGGGATCTTTCCATTGTTTGTGCTACTTCCTTCTTGAATTCAGCCAATTTATTGGCACCTTGAGTATCCCAAGCTCCACCAAATGATCCAGCAATATCATTGTCCGAATCATCATCTTCATCGTCTGAGACTTCACCAACTTCAGATGCACTATCACTTAATTCGCCCTCTTCGATCTTTAAGTCGTTCATATTGTATGCTATTTTTTTTTTAAAAAAAAAGAAAAATGTCACCGATATAGATTTGCTCAATACATATACACTCACTCAGAGGTATCCATTGTATTTTTTTTAAATCATCTTACCTAATGATCCCAAGTTAAGATTTCGGATATCCACATCATCATCATCTCCTCCTCTTTCAGTCCAAAAGTATACGTCGGGATGGCTATTATTTGTCAATACAGGATGATCTAAATCACAAGTAAAAAAAATAAATTAGAAAAATTATAAAAGTTTTCACACTTCTCCCCTCTCCCAAAAAAAAAGATGTTTGGCTGTTTTCTTTACCCGTTGTTTCCTCTTCTTCATCACTATCGTCAGCAAATATATTATTCTTGGGTTGTGGTGCCAGACTCAATCGAGAGTATTTTGAAATATCTTCATCAGGGCCCAATGCGACATTCAATGATACAAGACAACCATTGTGAATGATTGTTTTATCCATCAAAGTGACGTTGTGAGCAATAATTGAGTTGGTGACAACACTGTTTGCTTCGATTGTCACATTATCCCAGATATAGGCACCATTTAATACAACATTATCACCAATACTACAGTTACGTCCAATTACCGAATTTGCAATGCGTGAAGTTTCACCAATCACTGTACCCGATCCAATTTGTACATTTTCGTCTATAATACATGATCTAACATAAAAGAGGAGAGAAAGTTAGGTTCATTTATTGCATGCATGATTTTTTTTCAGAGAATTCCAAAGTTTAAAATAATAAACAAACTAACGAACCGAGATAAGGTGACATCGGATGCTTTGTAAATGTTGCCACGTAAGAATCGATAATTGTCGTTTTGGTGGAGATTTGTTTCGGGGACAATGGGGAATACCCAGCGATTTAATACATGGTTGCTGAAAACATGGTTTCAAATGTTTTTAGAAGATTAATTTTGCATTCTATTCCTCTCTATCTCCAACTTCGTATCTCCTCTTCCTTCAATTGCCCTTGTTTCTTTTATATATATCTTACGTGACGGTACTGTATAATTGTTCATTTTGGATACGAGCAATATAAGGTTCAGATACAATTTCATTGTAAATTGTTTTTCCAAGAATATCTGAAGTCAAAATACCGTGAACAAAATCAGTTCTTAATTTTTGCCAATCGAAGTTTTCTGTAAATAATGCAGGGACCTAAATCATTTCAATATAAAGAAACCACTGTTATTCATCATCTTCTCCTATCGCAAAGTAATTCCTTTCTCTCTCTTCGATTCATGAGCCCTACAAGATCAACCAATATTCTTCTTAACTTACTTCAGCAGAACAGATATCCAAGAATGGATCCACCAAATCATTACGGAACTCAAACTCTGCATGTTTTTCAAACAATTCCGGTGAAATTTCAATTCGGTTTTTTCGAGGCAATGCTTGTACTGCTTCATAATACAGGCATTGATTATTGTTGGGATCAAGAACGAATACGCTTGAATCATCTTTAGGTCGACTGTTATGAGTACGTGTAGCTTCCTTCAATACCATGGTCATAATGGAATTTTTATCCGTCTTTTTACGTGCACGATGTGATTCGAGGATTTTGTCGAGTTTGATATTGGAAACAAGATCTCCATAGGTTAAAATAAAGTCGGTCGTAATTAAATGACGTGTATCAAGATCACGCATAGCATCGCCTACTGACATTGCTTCGGGTGATTGAACTACTTTAACTTTTAATGGGCTATGGGGTTGTGCCCAGCTTGAATGTCTGAAGAAATGAAAAAAAGATATGAGTATATAATTTTACATATTTTTGTTTCGTGTGCACTATGAAAAAAAAGGGTAGGAACAACAGAAAGAAACAGCCATACTCAAAGTATTCCTTGATCTTATCAATATGATTGGTACAAACAATAAAAACGTCTTGAACATCAGTAATGGCGAGAATTTCGAGAGTATATTCGATAAGAGGTGTATTACATAATGGCATTAAACACTATTAAATGATTCCCCACCATGACCGATAATTTGAAAGTGTTAACTTCAGGATTCCTTTTTTCTTTTCACTTGTATATATCTAAGATCGACAAGTCTATTATTTTTTCATTACCCGTGGCATTTCTTGTGAAATGGGAAGAAACTGATCGTCATATGTATCAGTAAGAATGACAGCTTGAAAAGGCTTCTCACCGTCTTCTTCACCACGTTGTTGTTGAGCGTTACGTTTCTTTGGTGGCATGGTTTTTTTCTAATGTACACTAGTCAAAGAGACAGACGCGACCAAAAAAAAATATTTGTTTTAAAAAAAAACGCGGGCTTTGTTATGGCGGAAAGTCACCCGAATAATTCGAATTTGGCATATTTGGATACTTGAGTCATTTTGAATCAAATCAATAAATTTATATTTTTTCATGCGAATGAAACCCTCAATCCTTTGATATAAGCATATATTCAATGATTTTATGAAATCAATGTATGAAAAGAAAGAGACAAAAAACAGTGAATGTCATTAAAGATGATGTAAGCTGACGTTACAAAAATGATGCTGCGATTCTCAATATTATGATTATTATGTTGGGTACATAGTAGTTCTATTTGTGAAAATGATATATTTAAATATGTCATAAGATTCTTAGTAGGGTAGGAGATGTCAACATATATTTATGGCATTATTTTATAGGAAGGAGGGAATAATATGGTAAAAAGAAGGTCAACAACAACTACCAGCATATACCTCGTGTTGTTCTGATGGATATATATAATCTTGGATAAATTAAAAAGAAAGATTCCATGTTGTTGTAATGCAATAATAATAATAATAAGAGTAAAAATAATTAACTTTGCGCGGGTAATAAAGTGGATAAACTATCTTTGGGTTCATAATGACGCAAAATATATATAGTATACAGTTGATTTGAAAATAATAATACTACTGTTACTATTTACTACTATCAAGTAACTTATCTGCTGTTATATTATTCTTAAAAATCTCAGTTTTTAAAATACCGGTGATAATGTTCTACGACTTGATGTATATATGTTTATTTATTAATAATATATATCATCAAACCGTATCACACAATGTCCATCATAATAATATGTTAACAGCGATATAAAGGGGAAATAACAAAACGAATATGATGAGAATGAGGAGGAAATAAAAAATATAATGGGAAGAACCATGTATCTTGATGAAAAAGATGCTTGTTCGTTCTCTCCTTCTCCCTCCCCCTTTAATCCCGTTTCAACCTTAAGTATGTGTAAACGAATGAAAGGAACGAAATAAAGAGACTCCCACACATCCCCTTCGGTTTGTATAATTACGGTAATTAAAGGTTTTTTACCATATGTTTGGTACTATTACTTAATCTTAAATAATAAAAATGGATATGTATGAAAGAAACGGTTGTTGAATGATCTACGGATAGCTAATCGAATAATAGTATCAAATATAGAAATCATTTTGTAAATTACCAAGTAGAAGATGCATCATTTTTTAAGGTCGATTTACTGCATGCATGCATGCAGATTTGTAAAAAAGTGATATTCCTGTATTACAAATAATAATATTACAATGAATATGAACCAGGATTACACCTACTACTAGCCACTTATTACTAGCCAAAGATAGTTATAAGGAATGTAGTAGTTACAATATTTTCAATAACTAATAATCCTTTAGACAGTTATTTTATATATGAAGGAGAAAATAAAACAAGTGTTTGAAAGGAAGATATTGTTGTTTCAAGTTACAGTTAGATTAATATCTGATGACTATATATTATAAACAATTCAAAAATCACCATTATCATCATTAATCATCAGCGGTATTCTGTACTAATAAGGAACCAACCAAAAAACGCACCAACCAACCAAACGCACTGCTTGGCATTAAAGCAGGCTCAGCTTAATATACTATATTTGAAAAAAAAAACAATTAGTTTCCTAACGAAAACTTTGTTGTATGTTATTAAGTTACCAAAAAGAATAAGAAAAATAACAAATGGTTGTTCATGATGAAGATTTCAAAACTGAAATGACTTTTTTTTTTCTCAGGGATATTAACAGAGTGGACGTACTAAGTAGAAAAGTGGGTTAACTACTTTATAATAATAATAATAATAGAACTAATAGTAATAAAATAATTCATTGCAGATGTGATGATAAAAATAGGGAGTTCGAAAAAAAAGCCGCATATAGAGAGGAAGTGTATCGGTGGTGTGTGTGCGTGTGTGTGTGTGCATGTGTTTGGTTCTATTTTAACAAAGGATCCCAAAAAAAAAAGAGGGAGTTTTTCTTGACCTTTTCGTCGTTTCCTTTATTTTTATCTTTTTTTATTATTATTTTCAATTCTTCTTTTCCTTCTTTATCTCTTTTTATTCCCTTCTTCACCCCGTTCCTTTCCTTTTCATTTTGTATACCTCTTTTTTTTTCTTGTATATCATCCTTCTCATATATCATTCAAATATGACGACCCATATCAGTCCTTCAAGAAAACAATCACAGCCAGATAGTTTACGTCAAGCTTTTCAAAATTTGTCTGTCGATACTTATTTAAAGCGTCAAAGATCTGGTTTTCATCTTTCAGCAACGGCAGCAAAATCATCGACTGATATTTCTTCTTCAACAGAAACAACCGTATCACCCACAAAATCATTCACGTTAAATAATAAAAATAACAATAACAGACGATGTAATTATTTGACAGTGCATTCAACTCCACCTCCGTTGACATTAAAACCATCTCAAAGCTCACCAACAGCTACCTCACCAGGCCTTAATAAGTCATATAAATCAAGTCCGCTGGGTAGTCCAAGAACACCTACTTCACAGCGACAAGTGGTAGAACAACCTTATTCACCTTATTATGATTCTGGATTTAATTTATCTTCATCAAGTATTGCTTCTAGTTGCTATTCTTCTTCATTGTCTTCATTAAAACAAACGAGTAGCAGTAGTACTACCGCAAGTAATAGTAGTGTAGTAGAAGAGGATGAGGATGATGAGTTATCCATGCCTTCCACTCCGCCACCACCTGCATCGCCGTGTCCCTGGATAAAGCAGGATGAAGAAAGTAAGGGCCAATCCTCTCTGTCGTTTTTTTACTTACTATTGCTGCCATTGTTGAATACATTTTCAAAAATGAAATGGCTTCACCGTCACCACATTACATAACATTTTGTTTTTCTTTTTTTTCCCTTGATTTTATTACATATCTATTTATTTCAATTAATAATTATAATCATATTATAGAACGAAGGATGGATAATGAGGAGCAGCATGATGCGAATAATACTCTTGATGTTGATGATGATCGGAGACCCAATGAAAAGTCAGAGCGGAGGGATGCTTATGGATTCAAACAGCCCACCCAATGGGTCAGACTTGCCGATCAAATCCAATTTGAGCTCGACTATCAACCTATTCTTGAACGACAAAACGCCAAATGGCAATCTCTCCTTGATGAAAATCAAGGTGAATGGCCAGCTGTGAATTCAAAATGTAAGTTAAAAAATCATGAATTGTGAGCATGCGTGGGGATTTTGAAAACAAAAACAAAAATCTATTTTTATAAAACCTACCACTTTTGGGACATGCCTTGGTTTTTTTATGAACTATGAATTGATCATTTTTATATACATCATTTTAATATAGTGAAGCGTTATGTTCGTAAAGGAATTCCACATAATCTTCGTGGCAAGGTATTGTATATTATTATTATTATTATAATTATTATTTTTAATAGATAACACAAACAATTAACCATGCGATGGGGATGATGATTTACTAAAAATGGATGATGGATCGTTGTTGGTGTGTGCATTATTTATAACTTTAGGCTTGGATGCATTATAGCGGAGCCAAAGCTAAAATGGAAGCCAACGCCGGTTTGTACGACTCACTTGTCAAAACTGCCGAAGCAATGGGTGAACATAATGAATATGCGGAAATTATCAACAGAGGTAAAAATACACTCCTTTTTTCACTCAAACTATTCAAAAGTTTTAAAGCTTACAAGTTGGTATACTATATATCTATAGATTTACATCGAACATTCCCTGATAATGATCAATTTGCATGCGGTGTTACTGCTGAAGATGGTACAGTCACCATGGATCCTGAATCAAATCCTAAATTACGTGCTTTGAGACGTATCTTACTCGCATTCAGTGTTTACGCACCTCATATCGGTTATTGCCAATCTCTCAATTACTTGGCCGGGTTCTTCTTATTGTTCATTGAAGATGGCGAAGAAGCTGCCTTTTGGATGTTGATTACAACCGTTTATGATTATTTCCCTGAAAATATGTATGATGTTACCATGGAAGGTGCCCATATTGATCAAACTGTCTTGATGATGATGGTCTATGAACGTTTGCCTGGTGTCTGGAATAAGATTGGTAATGGCAAATGTTTTTGGGAATGTGTAGAATCTGAAGGGCTGCCTTCCATTACACTTGTCACTAGTCATTGGTTCTTGACGTTGTTTATCAACATCTTACCAGTTGAGGTAACAACATATATATATATATATATATATAAATAACAAACTAATGAATCATTCCAATCCTAACTTTATAACTATTTTTTAGACTGTTTTACGTGTTTGGGATTCATTATACATGTAAGCTCATCTATATTTTCCCCGTAAATCATAAAAATAGAATCCTATAATAATTTAATAAATTCTCTAAATATTTTTTTGGAAATATAGTGAAGGCAGCAAGGTTCTATTCCGAGTAGCATTAACAATTATTAAAATGAACGAAAAGAGAATTTGGTCATTAGATGATCCCATTGAAATATTCCCTGTTCTTCAAAGCATGCCTCGACGTTTAGTTAACTGTCATCGATTTATGGAATGTGTCTTTTCAAAAACAGGTGTAGGTGCTGATATTTCCACTGCAGAAATTGAACGCCGTCGTGTTTTGTTCAGAGATCGTCGTAAACAACAACGAGTGGCTGCAACAGTAGCTGCACAAGCAGCAAGTGCAGCTACAACGACTACATCCGCATCCTCCTCTTCATCACCTGCTAGTAGTTCTTCATCCTCTGGATCATCACCTACATCTACGTTAAGCTTTCGGTTCTTTCGACGATAGATCAAAAAGAAAGGTCAGGTTTATATAAGCATTTGAATCAGAAAAAAAAAAACTGAAAAGCTGTAAATATGTCTTGGCATATATCCATCGCTGGACGAGAAATATATGTTTCTCTTTATGTAAAAACAAAGAAAAAAAAACGCCCACACCCACACATATATACATCATACACATACCACAAAAGAATTCCCTTCTCATCCCTATAAAAAAAATAAACAACTTTTTTTTTATATTTTTTATATACATTCACAGATTTCATAATTTTTTTTTTTTACGTAGTATGAGTGTTTTTTTTTTGAGGGATATTGACAAACAAAAGAGGGGACGTTGATGAAAAACTTTTAAAAATTCGATATATAATTTTTTTTCTTTTTTCTACAAGAGTATATAAAAACTAAGTATTTTTAGTAAGGTAAACTTTTTTTTTCGTGTTCGGATAAGATAGGAAGAAGCAATGTATACAGAAAAGGGAAAAACGTAAAATGGTGAGAGTAGGGAGAAAGATAAAAGGAAAAGATTCAAACGACTTATGTCTGTGGTGACGGAGGAACTTCAGTCATAGTTAATCGATCACCATCATTCAAGGAATCTCGCGAGGATTCTATTACAAGAAATAGTGCCATCACGTTTGAATATTAATTCTCAAATCTATCACGTTTTATATTTCTCCTTTATTGTCTATCAGTTGACTCTTCTCCCTTTTCAAATGTAATATATACCATCAAATTCGATCACTTTTCCTGATGGACCAGTATAAACACATTTTTCGCGTGATCCTTGTCGTCGTATTGGAAGGTTTTGGTCATGAGCTGGTCGAATATGTCGAATGAGACTAGATAACGTCGTATGTCTGCTGTTGCATCCTTTATAAGGACAGTTATATTTGGCCACTAGATGTGTATTTTTTTTATGATGGAACTGGTTAGCTTTACATAGAATTCAAATCATTAGATATATTTATATAGTATGAGTGAAACTCACGTTTATCTTCGGCGTAATCAATCACGATCTTTGTTCCTTGTTCAAGACTATTCCTGGAACTCTCTGTGATAGTTCAAGTAAATACAGGGTAAATATTCTCTGTGTGGGTTTTTTTTGTTACAATTAGAGAGATAAATAATACTGTACCATCAAAATTTACGGGCACCCCACTATCTGTTGTAAATACAACATTACGACCATGATATTTTAATTGTGGAAATTCTCGATAATGCTTTCCTCGGATGTGTCGGTATAAATCACGTCGATACAAATAGCACATGATGTTACAATCTTTGTATGGACAATAAAACGTCCCTCCTTCTAAAAAATACAAAAGAAAGTTTAATATTTCACATCCATTCTTTATCTCTCTCCTCTTCTCCTTTTATACATACTTGTTTTGTTGGGATGAGTATCTACCGATACAATAATCTCCACTTGATCATCAAACAAATTACCGATTCTTTCATCTATAAAGTATGGTCCCGTCAATTAATATACAAAGGTTGACATTTTTTTTTACTAAAAAAATAGATAGATAAATAAGCAACCTTCCAGCCGAATTAATTGTCCATTTGTAGTCTTGAAAACTAATTTACTATAATCTCCATCTGACTGAATAACAACACGATGTCTTGATTCAAGGTGACTTCGAATATCACTTGGTGCATAATAGAACCTCCCATGGCATCTTTTATAGGGACAATGATATCTTGTTTCTATTATATACGTATAAAATCAGTGACTGAGTTCTCTCTATATATATTGGTTTGTAAGCATATACAAGATAATCATGATCATTTACCAGCTACTGATCTGTAAGTTCTATCAGCAAGAATCTCAGTTCCTTCTTCAAGTAATTCACGAGAATTTTCTATTCAACGAACATTATTAGATATATGGATTTGCGAAAAAAAATAAATGTGACCATTTTTTAGGTGTTCGGACACAATTTGGAATAAAAGAACGGAAATTTACCATCAAACCGAATCAATTCTCCAGCAGGCGATCTGAAAGTATATAAACATGAAGGTGATAACTTTGGAAAATTGGCAAAGTGTTTGGCACGGATATGACGATATAAACTATGTGGTAAAGCTGTTGATTTTGATCGACACCCTTTGTATGGACAATAAAGTTCACCTGATTATAGTTATACCAGAATGATTAATCTGTTTTCCTGAATCTTTGTCAAAAAATAAAATAAAAAGTTTACCTTTTGGAGCTGCAAAAGTTCTGCTATGTCCATTGGACGTTTGATTAATAGTCGGTGGAGGAGGAGGTGATGATGGTGTTGATGATGATGCTGAGACTGGAATATTTTGTTCTTCCATTGGTGGTGATAATGAGTGTTGTAGTTGTTGTTGCTGTGGACCAAGTGTTTGCTGTGAATCTTCCTGCTGCTGTGGCGGATCATTCTGTTGCTGTCGTGGTGGTGGATCTCCTTTTTGTTGTTGTTGTAATGAAGTTTCTTCTTGCTTTGGTAAATGATGTGGTACTTGTAGCTGGGTTAATTGTGGAACGTGTTGTTGTGGAACATCCTGTTGTATTTCTTGTTGAACAGGTTTTGGCTTTATTTTCGTGTTAATTTTAAAGTATTCACGTTTTGGACGTTTTGGTTCATTTTCTATAATATATAAGAAAAAAGAAAAATGTTTCGTGTTTTAGCCGTTGATTGTTGCACGCATTATCCGTGAAACACTTTCAATCATAACAATAACAATAATAATATCTCATAAATATTTTCAACCTTTTTATTATTACCATAAGTTTCTTTGCGGGGTCGACCACGTTTTTTCTTCACGAAGACACGTTTTTGTTCTATTGTTAATTATGTCTTTATTTTTTAATATTCTTTTTATTATCATTGTTTGAGTATTCTTTTTTCCAAGGATTTACCTAAATGTGGATTTATTTGATCGCTTTGTTTTTGGCTGCTGCGCTCTATTTTTTTCAAGATTTAATTACCAAAAGAGTCAATGAGGTCAAGCAAGATTATGTTATTATTATTCTTATTATGCCTCTACCTTCCATTCGGGAATCAGTAGCGGGCTCAATAGTATGTACGCCTTGTATTTTATTTACTGTGTCTTTTTTAAAAGTTGCATTCGTGGAATCACCGTATACAGCAGTTGAAGCTCGATACCATATGCGTGAAAACATGAAATTATAAAAAAAACAAGAGGCGCCGAGGGACTGTTTTCTTTTTTTTTTTCATGCTGTCGTTGCAACAAATTTTTTATAACCATCCGCAGCAACCATTCGCACTCCTCCAAATATTAAAAAAAAATTATGCGCTTTTTCCAAGTTAATCTTTCGTAGTATCTTTAGGTTATAATTGCGTGTGCCGTACAGTGATTGTAGACACTACGAAGAACTCCATTTACTTAACATGCCTACATGCATACAATAATAAGTACTGCCTGTTGTTGTGTATAACAAATATATACTTGCTGTTGCTCAGCATATCATCATGTTCAACTCTATATCTTTTACAGAGAAGGTTACATAGCAGAATTACGTTGAGTCCCCCATTAATTTCACCCCCATCAATTTTCAATCCTCAATAGCTTCATACAATATCAATTGATGGTAGATAAAAAAAATCACTGGGTAATGCTATTAATATTACTCTTGCTATCGAACTTCCACAGTTACACTTTTATTTTCACCAAAAAAATAACCTGAAAGGAATGAAATTAAAGGGATCGTTTATCATGCTATGTAAGATGTTTTCAAAATAATAATGCACGCATATTGTTTAAAGTGAACCATTGAAATAATATCTCTTTTATGCATCTCAAGCAACTTTTTTGATCTTAATAAATCTTACCCTTTTACTTCGTTGTGAAACTGATATACAATTCGGGTAATATATGTATTTAATTACTGAGGTTGAGTGTGCAGTTATATAATGTACAAGTTATCCATGTATAGCAGAGCTATAATAAAGGGTGTTTAACATATAGTAGGTTAGTATAAATACAACTACAAGCTACTTTCCTTGTTCAAATAATTTTATGGTTGGGGATTCACACTATAGGAAAGGAGCTTGTTAAAACTTATTTAAGATTAATAAACTTGTTCTTACTAAGCACTTAGTACAGAATAAGTTTTAACAAGGTAAATTCCAAGTAGTTTCAAACACATTTAATAAGTCTAATTTCCCATATTGGGTAAGATATCTTAGTGATAAAGTTAAGCTTGGTGTATTTAAGAACCATAGCTTTTGTATTTGGTGTCTTTTGGCGTGCGCTCCACTACTTACTGAGTATTATATACTATTTTTCATCAAGTATGTATAATAAGTGCTATACCTACTCCCTATAGCGATACGACTTTGGCCGCAAAACCGAATAAGCAAGGAAATATCGTTAATTTGTTATAACGCTGTCCGATAGTAATTCATGAATAATATCAGTATATCGAACGAAGTAGTAGTAAGTTTTCTTATGAAACAGGAAAAATATTATGGTATTTTTGTACAGTTCGCTTTCTGGTTCTAGTTACCATAGTTTTCTACTCTAGTGATGGTGTCTATATTATTATCCTTTTCCTTCAAGCACTTTTTTCTTCGCTTTACCATTTTTTACTTTATTCATTATCCAGATAACATCAACAAATCACCACCTTGTGGCATTTTTTATTCTTTTCATTATATAGTTACATATTATTAAGGTAAGATTATTAAAAAAAAACAAAAGTGCCGATAAGATATTAACTGGTTTAATATCAGTCTGGGCACTAATTCAATACAACGATACCTTTTCAGTTTCACGAGTAGTATTGTTATAGCGAACGGGCACAGTGTTTGTTTTTCTGTAAGATTACAGATTTATATTATATGGTATTATATTGTTTACAGGTGTGAACATGGATAATGTCATTTAGATCTAATCAACGTTTTTATTTATAAAGGAATTGAAATAAGACTAACTCTCTGTATAAATATAACTTCAGCTAATGCTACAGTTATAGGTCTTTTGGATCCACAAAAGTTGATTTTGGTAGCTATCTCTGGTGAAATGACATGCCATGTGTTGGTATATTAATATCCATATTTTTATGGATGCTCGTCCTAAAATTGCGGACATTTAAGGCTTTAGTAACATTTAAATGTTACCAAAGTCTTTAAATGTCCGCAAATGCGTTTATATGGGAAAGTAATTTTAGGGCGTCTCATTTACAAATTCACATACGCTACGACAATAAACGAGTGTTGGTGGGTAATAGGTTAGAAGCATGCTAACATTAAAAATAATACCGTAATGGTAGATTTATTGCTGATCGATTTGGATCGCTTAATAAAATATCTTATTTTCATGATTTCTGGATGAAGCCGCTTTTTTTTTCTGGGCCTTTGATTACAACTTTGATGAAATAATGATTGCCTATATGGCTAACTTGGGTTTTGCAGCTGGTTCCTATTTTATCTTATATAAATATTATGGTATTTTATGTCTTTAATGGAAAACACAAAA
Source organism: Phascolomyces articulosus (assembly GCA_025677815.1). Lineage (NCBI taxonomy): Eukaryota > Fungi > Mucoromycota > Mucoromycetes > Mucorales > Lichtheimiaceae > Phascolomyces > Phascolomyces articulosus. The sequence continues at coordinate 20,238 of JAIXMP010000070.1, read as the reverse complement.
ACGCATAATCCTATCTGTATACATATGGGTTATTGATTACGATGGTTATCCAAAAATTCCTCGCTTATATGAATATATAGTGCCTTCAATCACAGTTGGAATTTTAGGAATGGAGGTATTATTGTTCGCAACAGGCTTATTTACTGACAGCTATGCACTATTGTTGTAGCATTTGGCACAAACCTAACAACAGCTCTCAATAATAATATTGTTATTAGATACTCACTCATCCTATGCATGCCTTATAAAAGGTTTACTGGGGTAGTCTATATTTTTCATGATATGGATCAAATTTAGAATGAAAATTAATCAGTATTTTGCAAAGATATAAAAAGGACAGTGCCTATAGTTTTATCATAATAATAATAGAAATTGATTTTAAAATACATATAATATATTCGTGTTGTATTTGCATATCTCTAGTACAATCTTGACAGAAGAGCATTTTGTCTTGAATATTTACTAATAGGAAGGTATAGTACAAAGAAGTTATAAACTTTGTTCCTGACAGCAAAAATTGAGCACAATGCGCGCTGAGATTTTACGCGTATGCCTATTTAGTTTTTTGTTTTTTTTTTGTCACACTCTTTTTCTTCACTAAAATGAGTAATGAAGATTTACCATCAACTACACCACGTCCACCTCGTGAAAGTTTATTACCATCATCTCAACGTTGGGTAACCAATTTATACACCAATACTACTCCTGATCCGGAACCACCTATTGACAATCCGTCTAATCCACCTGAAGTGAATGCACAGCTTCGACAAGAATATGAACAGTTACGAAAACTAAATCAGACTGCACAAACTTTAATAGAAAGCTTTGAACAGACACGCTCTAATTTCGAGGTAAAATGAATTGAAAGCATTTAATTATATTATCTATTTATACTGTTCATTTTTATTGTGTATATTTTATACATCATTTTTCTCATATTGCGATTGAATAGGCATTTGAAGCTTCCGTTGATCAAACAGATCAGTTACTTGATTTATGGACAAAAATACTTTCACAGTCTGAACATACTAAACAACAGCTAGAAGATCCGCAATATAAAGGGTCTGATACTTCTCCTATACCAACAGCATCATTATCCGCATCATCCTCTTTACCACCTGCACTTCAACAATTACAGTTATCACAACAACCACAGCAGCAGCAGCAGCAACAACAACAACAACAACAACAACAACAACGTTCTCATCATCAGCCACAAGAAGCATCACGTCGTATACCAGCATCATCATCATCTTTACGTTCATCACATCCATCACAATTGCCACAACCACAACAGACCCAACAACCACAACGAGCGCATCTCTCATCTACTAGACGATCATTACGAAAATCAATATTGACACGTAATTCTTCCAAACGACAACATTAATTACTAGTAGTTAATAAAAAAAAGTACAATCAATTATGTATATATGTAATATTATTTACAATGGAGAAAGACAATAACGACGCAATACAGCCGCCAAATCTTTCTGCATCAATGGCTTAACAAGATAATCCGTCATCCCAGCATCCAAACAATTCTTTTGTGCCGTCTTTTGAATATCAGCTATATAAATATATTTATGAAAATACCCATAGTTAGCAAAATAATAATAATAATAATAATAAAAAACAAGGCGCTATCTCACGCTCTTCTTTTAAAATCATCGTTAACTTACCAGTAAGTGCAATGATTGGCATGATAGATGAAGCACGCATTTCCTTCTCAAGCTCTCTAATTTTTTTGGTGGCCTCAATTCCATCACAGCCAGGCATATGATGATCGATCCATGCTAAAACAAAATAATTGGGTCCTCGTAATTTCCATTTGTTGATACATTCAAATCCGTTATTACATGTTTCGACAGTAAATCCAAGTCGTTGGAGTTGTTTGACAATTAATTTTTGTGCTACAAAATTATCTTCAGCGACTAATATCCGTTGACCTTGGAAAATTGCCAATTCTTCAGGTGTGAAGCCTTGATTGGTGTATGGACTCGAGAAGGATGGTTTGATTTCATGAGGTTCATTGTGATGAACAATAGGTGTAGGTGGTACTGTGTTATCTTGAGAATCCGTCAACGGTTGTGAGTCAAGTGGATGATGAAGGCTATTACTATTCTTTTTATTGTTGCCAATACTCTCGTACATGTGACGAGCTAATGCAGTAGGTATCCGTGCCGATAATCCTCTGAGTGCAGCTGGTTCAGTGGTAACAAAGGAGATAGGGGAATCAATACCAAAGACTTGAAGCAGTGTATGGAATAATTTGGCGCGACGTATAGGTTTGGTAATTCGAGTAAGGCGCGCGCTTTTGTTTTTGATAAATCCGCCACTAGCCAGTTGGTGGCGTATACTCTCCATGGCTGGAGCATAAATTACAATGATATGAAGATTGCAAAGATCTGGATCCTCTTCAGTAGTTTCCAATAGATAGCGTAGGGTTTCATGAGGTGGTGCATCAACAAGGATGCAGTTATATGGCTCACCTTGTCGTGCACTGGTACGAGCACGTCCAAGAGCCTGTTCTGCAGAAGGAGCACATGTTGTTACGACGGTGGGTGGTAATAAAGAACGTATCATAGCAGCTTGACGAGGTGATGTATTGAGTAATAAACGGGGTTGACCCAACATGTTGCTAAGTTGTTTAATCTCGCGATTACGACGGTCAGAATCAACACCAGGTTCTGCGACTGACGAAGATTTAGTGACACGAACTCTAAAATAAAAGGTTGATCCAACATTGATATCTGATTCAACCCATACATCACCACCCATCAATCGTACAAGTTCAAGACATATGGATAAGCCAAGCCCTGTACCACCGAAATTTCTATTATATTTGTATGTATACATGAGAAAAAGTAGTTCATAACCATTCTTTTTTTTTTTAAAAAAAAAACACTTTTCTATATATTTTATTTACTTACCGGGTAGTGGAGCCATCGACTTGACTAAAAGGTACAAATAAACTCTTAATTTGTTCCTTTGTCATTCCAATACCAGTATCTTGTACGGAAAATTTGAGCATAAGTTCGTCATCGCTTAGTTGTGGATTGAGACGTTCTGTATCTTTCTCAACACTACACCGTACAACGACTTCACCATGCATAGTAAACTTGATTGCATTACCAATGAGATTCATGAGAATTCTATTTTTTACGTGTAAATATGTATTCTGTACCATGCATATGTTATCGTTCTGGACTACTGTGTTTATAACAAACTTACTGGCCAATTCGGTTACCGTCCGCATAAATCATTTGTGGTACATCCGGATCCGTGAAACAGGTTAATTCCAAATTCTTATTCGATGCAAGCGTAATCAATAATTCTACTCGATCCTCAATCAAATCCTCGACATAGAATAAACCATGGTGTAATTTGACCTTGTGTGCTTCGAGCTTGCTAAAATCAAGTAGATCGTCTAATAGCATATACATGTTAATTCATATTTATTTCAAAAGGGAGGTAATGGAAAATACAGATGTTTACCTATGATTTGCAATAGCATTTCGCAGCTTTGCTTAGCAATAAAAACAAATTCGCTCTGTTCAGGATCTAATCGTGTGTTGCTAAGCAGTTCGATCATTCCATAGAATCCAGCAAATGGTGTTCGTAATTCATGCGCTAATATATAAGCATATACATCGCATTTTCTTAGTATATGTATGTTTCAACAGCTACATAGACAATTATAATACATTAAAAATCATTGTTAACTTACACATGTTGGCTAGGAAATTGGATTTCAGTTCTGTTGCTTTAAGTGCTTGTTCACGACTGGATCGAGCTTCTTCCAATGCTTCTCGTTGTTTTGCAATCATTCGTGTATTTGCCAAAGTTGCCTTTTGTACTGACTTGAATAGCAACGCGTTCGTAATGGATATACCAATTTGATGACATAAGATATGAAGGACAGTAACATGCTTGTGGGTAAACGTATTTAAATTTGCTTGTAGGTATAGTACACCAACCAAAGTATTCTTATGAATACAAGGCATACAGATGACGGATTTGGGTCCTGACCTTGTAAACCAAGAACCAGTAGCAAAACGGGTATCTTCCATTGTGTTTGGAATAAATAGGATGGTTTGAGTATGGATCACATAATGTACAACAAGAGTCGAAATTAAACTATCTACATTGTTACTACTGCCCTCCTTGATATTGGCATCGTCATGTAAAGGTTTAGGTGGATCAAATGTTTCGCAGCCCGTCAATCGACTTGAATGAGCAGCAATACCAAAATTGCCTTCCTTGATAATGATGGCACCGGATTCAGCTGCTGAATTGGTCATAATGATTTGCATCATCTTTTTCAATAGTTCATCAAATGAATTCATTTCATTGGATATTACTTGAGAACTCCTAATGATAGATGTCAAATCAACAATATCGAGGGACAGAATGGCGGTTTCCGAAGTACATGAAGTGGCCTCTTCATCCCCATAAAGTTCACGAATCGATGGTTCTGGCATAATGTCTTCCCAAACAATACCTTGTTCCATGACAGGGACAACATCAGATTGTGGCTCATCAGCAGTTTGTGTGGATGCATCGACAGGTTTGGCAATTACCAATTGCTGATCCAGAATGCTACTGTGTTTTTCGGATAAATGTCGAGCAGTTCCCCAGGCATCCCATGCATTGTAAATTTCGAGTGACTGTTGGAGCATTGGAAGGGCAAGCATCTTCATGTGACTACGAATATAATGTTCGGCAGTAAGTTGGTAGGCAAGCGCAAGGAATGGGTGCCATTGACCTCGTGTACCAAGTTCAATTGCATCGTTATATAAAGTAGGTGTTGATAATGAATATTCAAGGGTTGACAGTTCAGCCTCCTATAGATAGATTATGCAATTAATCAAAACCAACAATTCGATGATTTTAAAAGTAGAAGTTGTTATTTTATTTATACCAAAGCAGTTAAGGCATCGAACAAGAAAGAAAAAGAAAAGAGAGATATTTACCACGAGTTTATGATACATTCGATAGTTGATTTCTGAATGAGTAGCCCATTCATCTAATGTCTTTTGATTCTTTTTTATTTGTGTCCGATACTTATTTCTAGTTTCTTCATCCACATTTTTCGTATCGCGTATACAGGCAATCATGGAAATGCTATGATAAAATATAGCAATACCATAATGACGATGTTCTGGATGATTCACCGATGCCTCAAAAATATGGAATCCAAGTTGAGCCGCTTCTCGATAATGATCAAAATGTACCAAAACAATAATCTTGAGACTCCAATGCCAGTTGAATGGACTACTTGGATTAATATCCTTGCTTCGGACATTTTGCTCTAAAAATCCCTTTGCTTCAAAATTGGGATCATCAAATGCCCTGTCAGCATCTGTTGATGTTTTTCCTTGAAGAGCTAGTATGGATCGCCATAGAGATACGTTTAAATTGAATATTGCATCTTTTTTCATGTCATCCTCTTCAGATTCTTCAATCATTTCGCTTAAATATGTCTGAAGTTCAGATAAATTACATCCAGTATAATAAAGTGTAGTCGATATATGAAAAAGTGCCATGGATGAAAAAATCTATAAAAAGTTGAGATATCATATTATCAATTATCATAAATGATATATTAATATTATTATGTTTTCTTTTTAAATGCTGATTCATTTTTTTGTACCTTATCGCCACCAGCCACAGCATATTTGTATGCACGTTGAAAATGTTTGATACAATCTCGAAAATGACATCCAGGTGACCATTGCGCTAACATACCATAATGTACCACGATAGATTGGGCAATTTCTGGATTACCAGCATATTTTTCACTGATTTGTAATCCCAGTTCGCCAAGCTGAGCACCAAATCTATATTCTTTTAAACGGGCAGCTGTGCAACCTAACCATATAAATCCACTACCACTGGTCACACCATGTCCGTGCTCAAGTGACAGTTCAACCAATTTGATTGCAATCATGTCCACGAGTGTTGGGCTCAGCCAAATAGCACCTGTGCATGCTTCATTTAAAAGCGTCATGATGGCCAATATCCTTCGATCCCGACAGCGTTCAATAGCAACAAGTCCTTTAAACCCGATTTCTAAAATACGTTGTTTGGCCTTTTTATAGATTGGATACACATCCACAGTTGTTGTTTCATAGTTTACAGACGGAAGGGCACCCACAGGGGAATGAAAATGAGCACGTATATCATCCATACCAAGCTCGCGCAATGCATCAATAATAGCTTCAATACCACGATCATTCTGTTGTAATTGGAAATACATGCGTGCTTGAACTCGCCATGCTTGTGCTCGTTCTACCGGTCGTCCATGGGTATGTGCCATGATTTGATCTAGTAACGCGTTCGCTTCTTCACGCTTATTGTTCCACCAATCCAATTCTGCCATCCTCATATGTAAATCCAACGTTTCTCGATACGATACATCAGGTGAGCTTTCTTCATCCCATGGATTGGATGCCAGTAGTGACATTGCACATTCATAATAAATACGAGCAATCTGCAATGCACCGGAATTAATGGCTTCTTCTCCTGCCTTGATCAGGATATGCCGATATTTGGCTCTTGAACGAAATCGTTTGATTAGATCAGCACTCTTGACAAAATGATCTGCTGTCAGGAATACATCGGTTGACGAACTGTCATTATCAATCATGAGCATTTGACCAATACGCAAATGCATTTTTTCTCTATCCTTGTCATCCACTAACATAGATGATGCTTGACAGTATCGATCATGGCAGAATTGATATTCGTTATTGCCGATTTTTGGTTGGATAATCCCTTCTTGTAATGCTGTTTGTAATCCAACAATAGTTTGATTGTCACGTTGTTTATGATCGTCGTTGGCGGGAGGTGTGTGATACGCATCAGTGGGTGCATGCTCCAAAGAATCTACAAGATGGTCTGCTGCAGCAGTATCACCACTAACAATGCTGATGCTGTCGCTAAGATCGCTGCAAGAATCGTCCAGACTATAAACAAGATCAGTTGCCATCATCAACCATTTTATTTGCCGAAAATCAAAAACGGTGCCAATAAGACTGGCCCACATTAAAAAAGCCTGTGTGTGATTATCTAGATCTTTGAGATGTGATACTAGATGGCGGACATCGAGTACGCCTTCCATCACGAGGCCACTGCTACCTGTGCTATCTCTGTTATTGTTGCTATTGCTACTATTGCTACTACTGCTGCTATTAATTGGTGGTGGCTGTTGTGATTGTTGTTGTTGTTTTGGTGGAAATAACATTTGATTGACGTTATCAAGACGGAATTTCCACTGTTTTGCATCCCAATCAAGCCAGATATCACCTTTCCGTTTCATCATCAACATCAATTGTTTGGCATAAAATGGATTCCCATGGGTTCGGTGAAACACAATATCTGCTAATGGTTGTACGGATTCAGCAGTTTGGTGTAAAGTTTGACTGACAAGTTGAAGTATAGCATCTGCTGCGAGAGGTGCAAGTTTGATAAATGTCACTCGTGCGTCTGGATTATCTTCAGGGCTGATTTCATCTTGAATACATTCAGGTAATTTATCACGACATGTAAGAATAATAAGCATTTTGATACGTGCAGCAATGAGGTTGGATATTAAATGAAGTGATGGCTCGTCTATATTGTGTTTTTAAAAATCAAAAAAGGAATCTTTATGTTAATATATATACTATAAATAAAAGTAGAAAAAAGAACAAGACAATAATAATAATGTCTAGATTATTCATTATTAATATATCATCACTGTTATTATTCTCACTCACCTGCTTCATGTAAATCATCTAAGCACTATAAGTATTGTGGTTTGATATGATTGTAGCAATACGTAAGGGTTTATGGTTTATGGTTGGTTGGTATGACCCATGTGGTTAATATCAGCTGGCTATTCTAGAGATCGAATGGTTTAATAAAAAAAGCTTATATAGCAAGAACTTACTAATGTGATAGTCTTTTTTCTCGTGATGGTTTTAATCACATTTAGAAATACCTATCAATTAATATGAAGTTTTCCCCAATCCATGAGTTCAATTATTAGATAAACTTGGTCATAATTAATAAACAGGAATCCTTTTAGCCCAAATATATACTTACCGCATGAAATCTGGATTCGGTACTGATATTAGGTAACATATCGTCATATATGACATTTCTCCCATGGTCGCTCAAGATTGGTTTTAATTCAGGTACCATATCAACCATCAGTCGTACGTTACTGAAATGAGGACCCAGTTGTCTTTTCAGATCTTCATAAAAATCATGAATTACTGCTTCAGATTCGGTTAAAAGTTGACGCAGAATAGAGGATAAGCAACGTAAAAGGCCATTATATGGTCTTTTTTGATTAGAATCAAATTTTGAGGAACCAAGGTAACCATATTGTCTTGCATAGTTATAAATTGAAGATCCAAGAGTAGATTTTCCTTGTGTAAAGATAATTTTTAATATAAAATTATAATCATTAACAAATCTAGCTACTGGTCTATTTTTATCCACGGTTCTGTTTTCCCACATGAATTTTAAAATAATAATTTATGTGTAAAACGAAGACGTGTGTGCATTTGGGTATGTATGATTTCTTACCTACACCTCCTGGTCCTGTGATGACTACTACCTCACAAGCTGCTCTATCTAAAGGTGATGCCATTCTTGTTGGAGAACTATCTTCGTCGTCATCGTTGTCAAGGCGCTGTTGTGTATGATTGTTATCGTTTGCGGATCGGCGGGTTGCAGAACGTAAAAGCTCAATTTCTTGGTCACGACCATAAATACTATTTGGAAATTGAAATACAGAGTTGATGTCATGTAGACCCAAAGGAAAAAAGACAAGAGACTGTATTTTCGATGATTTATATTAGTTGAAATAATCATTAGACCATATAAATTCACCATAATTCTACATTGCCAATAATATATATATATATATAGGGATCCTTTCCGACGCAAACGCTTACTATATACCTCACATCCACCGCTTTTGAGCCGTCTTATACACTCCATTAAATCTTCCTTTACTCCATATGCACTATCGTAACGTTCATCTACAGCCTGTTGTATTATATGCACATTGAATATTTATAATTTTTAACCATCCACATAACATCCATTACTTCCTTGTCCTTTTTTTACTACCTTCCGAGTTAACTTATCAATGATAAGACTGACAACAGGTGGCACATCTGAACGAACTGTGTGTACTAAAGGTACATTTTGGGATAAGGCAGCTTGAATGACGGACATCGGAGATCCATCAAAAGGAGTTGACCCGGTGAGTATCACAAAAAACATGATGCCCAAAGAATATAAGTCGGTCCTATGATCTAGAACATTAGATGTCCGGCCCGTTTGTTCCTTTTCATATTATAATTTTTTAAAGTAAGTTATTAAATGATATACTGATGTGTTACTCACATACTCTCCTTCTCTTTCCCTCTTTTATAAACAATCATTATTATCAAAAACTTACCGGGCTAACATAAGCTAAAGCATTTTGAAACCCGCGAGGTGAAGATCTTGTAAATGATGCAGCCAAAGGATCCAAGATAGTTGGGTCATCAAGTAGGTCATCATGCGCCGCTGCGGCCATGACTGCTCGACGCCAACCTGAACTTGTAAGTAGAATATCTTCGTACGACTTGAGACCTGCGCCAAAGTTCCAGATCTTCACTGTCATTGAACTATTTTTGTGCCAGTGAAACGCAGATGGGCGAAGTTCACCATGGATGATCCCGTTCGCATGTAATAATTGTAAACAAGAACAACATTCTACCGCAAAATTCAAAAATGTTTCAATATCGACAAGTAAGGATGATATTCCTTGGGGTGGTTGTTGCTGTGGTTGCGATTGTTCTGTTCCTACTACTTCTTCGGGACCATCTTTAAGTTGCTTATTCACATCATCTGTTGTTGGTGAAGTCACCCAAAGCGAATAATGAGAAAAATAACGTTGCTCCTGATACGTTAGGTCGTCTGACGAAGGACCTTTGTCGGCATAAATAAGAGCTGTAAGTCCGTCTTGAGGAAGTGATTGTAATTCGACTACTTGAGGAATGTACCGTTTACCATCGGGTTGTGCATAAAGTCGTCGTGCAATGTAGTATTCACGTTCAAGTCGAATGGCATAAGGTGAAAGTTTAACAAGTACTGGTAAACCGTCGCTTTGTCTTTTTTCAATCGGTTAGAAAATATATTATTTTGTTGTTACTGCTGTCTATATATGCATATGTTACTAACCGTTTACCAATGGCAATGGCCATGAGACCACCAGATCCCGGTAATAAAGTAGCTTTACCAAATGTATAATTTGGAATCAAAATATTATATGTATCATAGTTAACGTTAAAATTTGCTTGTGGTGGAGCACGAGAGAGGAGTCTGTCGAGTTGAGAAGAAGTATGACGTTTGTTGTTATAGTGTTTTGTAGTTGAGCCACCACTATTGGGCTTATCTGATGAAGGAGACGGTGGGAAATGATGAAAAGATTGTCGATGTAATAAATGATTATGATTATTATGATGGATATATGGTGAAGTAGAAGACATGTTGAATATATGTATATATGGACAATAAAGAAGAAGACGACTATGATGTATTAAATAATAGTAGTGGTTGTATTAATAATAGAGCTATGGCTCTTTATCTCTTCTCTCACTCTCTTTAGTATATCTCTTCACTTTCTCTCTCTATTTTTGATGGAGATGATAGCGTGGTAAAAAAAAAAAATGAAGAAGAATAGATGATGGAAGATGGGAGAAAGAAAAACAAAAGATACAGAAAAAAGAGGGAAGAAAAATAAATGCAAAAAGTCATGTAAGTATAATCACAGTAAAAAAATTATAAAAATTGAAGGCAGTGTAACAATTCTTACATGGGAACACAAGGTCTTATACACACACACAGGTTTATACACACAAACATTTATATATGCACACACACAAAGAGAGTTTTATTATATATTTGCTTTGGGTATAACTATACAACATTTAAATCGGATGACCTTTTTTTTATACATATAAAATTATAAACAATAGATCAGGAATCGTAAGGGGGAGGAGGTGACGATTTTTTATTATTATTCTCTTTACTGGATGGTTTCGAATTATTTAATACAATAATATTTCTTCCACCAGGTCCTCCTGGACCCATTGGTTGCATTGGCATACCTCCACCAGGCATCATAGGTGGCGGATGAGGGTGCGGTCCACCTAAATGAGGTGGTGGCGGTCCTCCTCCTCCCGGCATCGATGGGATTGCCACATGATCGACCGGTGCCCCTACCATGGTCGATACAATAATTGCTTTCTTGATACGATACGATCGGAAACACATAGCCCAATACACCTAATTATTATTATTGTTATTATTATTTTGTGTGAGTAAACTTTCGATTCTGTTTTTTTTTTCAAGAATTAGAAACATTAAAGGAGGGGTGAAAAAAAGAAAGTTTATGTTTACATAAAAACCAATCATCATAAAGATCGCCAACAAGCCGAATTTAAGTTCATCTTCCCAGGTTCTACTGCAGTTGTAGAAATCATGTCTCACATTGACTTCTGTAATATTAACAATTGACTCAAACCCTCCTTGTCCAGCATTAATGCACCAAAAAATATAGTCGTCTCTTTGTGTAATAAATAGAATCACATTTATAAGACCGTCTACTAGAACTATGAATAAACAAATGAAAATAGAGTGTTGTGCCGTTCGAATATGAGACCAATGATCCTGTAAATATATAAAGTCTTTTTTAGTATTGGTAATTGGGCAGTAATAAGCATTCATATGTATTAAATTACCAAATAGACCGCAAATAAAGCTGCAAATGATACTAATGCTAATAGTAGATTTGCTACTCCAAATATAATTAATGGAGCATCCGATAGGTATGAATAAAATGCTATTATATGTATTCATTTTTTACAAGTTAATTTTATTTTGCTGCATATTCTATTTGTTGATAAGGTATAAAATTAAATAGATAACTCACGACTCTGTCTTTGGAATGAAACGATCGTAAAATATAATGACAAGCCCTTTTTCATATTATAATAAATTAGATTAACACGTTTCATCATATTTTTTGAGTATTTAGAAAATAACATAGAGTATTCAACTATTTACCATCCATATTACACATGCCATCGCGCTACCCACTCGTAAATGTATACATCCACAGCATTTTCGTAATGCTTGGTTATGTGTATGCATAACCCTTCTTTTCTTAAATGGTCGAAATAAAAAATGATTAAAGTCCATTGTATAATAATATAATGATGATGATAACAAGAAGGAAGGAAAGAAATAAAAGAAAAAAGAGGGAAAATGCCGAGCCGATATAAAACGTTTTATGAAGAAGCATAATAGAAAACCTAATCGAGTACTTTGTTTTGTCAATGTTCCAAATTTGGTATCTGCAAATTTTAGGTTTACAATTCAAAGCGCTATACCATTAAGGAGTATCAAGTCCTAAGCTACACTTATATATTTTACCTTATTAAATAACCTCACAAAACAATAACCTAGTACTTACTGCCACCTACAATAACAACAACAATAATAAAAGTAATATAAATTATGTCAGCGTCGCGTGCAGCACTTACTTTAGATACACAAACACTTAATACTTTTAGTCGTCGTTTATTGAACTGCCCAAAATATAAATTCGGTTACAAGGATAATGTACGTGATGCTGCTGTCCTCATGCCACTATGTAATGTCGATGGTCAACCAAGTGTATTATTTACAGTTCGTAATCTTAATATGAGAAGTCATCGAGGAGAAATAAGGTACCCATAAATATAGATAATAGATTAACATTATTTTGTGTTCAATTTACTTCATGTTGACATCAATGCCATTACTAAATATCGACTTTTTTTTCCCACGTATGTTTCATAGTTTCCCTGGTGGAAAGGCAGGTACTGTTATTATGACAGCGTATATTTAAATATTTAAATAAAGGTAGCAACAAAAAATATACTGATTTTTCTTTCTCATCATGACAACAGATATCGATGATCCGTCATTAGAACACACGGCCTTAAGAGAGACGCATGAAGAAGTTGGAATAGCACCTTCATCCATTGATATCCTTGGCAGCTATTCTCCACTTCCCAATTATAATGGATCTTTGCGTGTTCACTCATATCTAGGTTTTGTTAGAAATCCATTAGATCCAAGCAAACTGCCATACAATCAAGATGAAGTATCTACTGTGTTTACATTGCCACTAGAATATCTTGCAAGAAAAGATATTCGGGAGATTCGACAATTCCGAGAAACAAAACAAAAATATCCAGCATTTAAAGTTCCTAATCATATTGAAGGTGAAGGCGAGATTTGGGGATTGACATCATTTATTTTGGATGGTAAGAATAGAATTTTTTTTATATATGTACTCTTTTTTTTTTTTTTTGAAGACCTTTTCATGTTCTATGATGTGATGATTAATCATTTTTTGATCGGATAATCATATAGGAATGTTACGCAAAATTATTCCTGATCAATATCCATAGATATTCACCTTAATGTATATGTAGATAGATATAATTTATAGAATCGAATGATGATATTTATTACATTTTTTTTATATAGAGAGACATGTTTTTTTTGTTTCCTACTTTAAATAAATTTGTATTTTCGTTGACATTTTGGATAGAGAGGAGGACTATTTACATTGTTGATGTTGATTTAAGAGGAGGAAGTTGTCAATGATGTAACGATTTTCGAAAATCCATCTTGTCCGCTGCAGATCCATATTAAAAGTGATGAACCAACAAGTGAGTTGATGATCCAATTACGAGTAGAGTTATTATCATGATTATTATAATGAGTATTATCAGTAGTATTATTAAAATTAAGATTTTTATGCTCACCGAGTCCAATTACGGATTTTTGCAATTGTTCGTGTGGCATACCATCATGTTTGTCTTTTGCCTTGGAAGTTTGGATCCAATCCAATCCAGTTGGTTCTATCGAATCCATAGTCGAGGCTCTGAAGGTATCTTTTCCTAACATGCGCTGACGCATGTCCCGATTACATGTCTTTTGTTCAAATGCCTTGACCCATGCCTTGTCAATATCATCTGGCATTGCTACTTGGTTTTTATCTTTAGATGTCACATCATTGCTGACTGCTGTCGTGGTAGAAATAGCTTTCGGTTGTTGAGGTAATTCAACGGTGGATGAAGGTGCTCGAGAAGGTTTGGATGACGAAAACATACTTGGTTGCTTTGGTTTGGATCGAATACGACTACTACCAAGTTTAAGTTCAAATGCTTCCATCCATCGTTCTGATTCCAAATCTTTGGTAATATTGCCACCATTTTGACGGATTGCTGTTGTAGCACTATTGGGATCCGTACCACCACTTCCTGGTTGAGATTCCACATGGCTATTGACATCTTCGGCTAGACTATCCATTAGTGTTTCCTTGGTACCCGGTAAATTGTTTTCTCGACTTGCTTGTTCTGCTACAGCAATACTAATACTGTGTTCCAAAGGAGTCTCAACTTCTGGTTGCTTCATAAGACGTTCCACAATATCGGATTTGGTACCCTCAGCATTCATTTGGTGTCGTCGAGCCAGGTCTTCCAATTGACCTTTTCGTAACCGCATAAGACCTGAACGAGTCCACGAAGATCGATTGGAGCTTATGCTGTTGAGAAACACTCTACTAGTTGTAAAAGTTCGAGTGAATCTATTAGGTAAAGATTGTTGACATGTTCGTAATAGCATTGAATAACTCGTTTTTATTGAATCAGAGAAAAACTAAAAGTAAAAAAAAAATATAAACAATAAAATTCTCTTTTTATAAACACCACGCGAGAGCGCTTTTTTCAAGTCCCGCTTAATAATTGGTTGGATTATACTTCTTGCATTGTAGTATCATTCATTCGTTTAGTGTTATTTCAGTATTCTACTGAAACCATCATAGTTTTATTTAATTCATTTATACCATTGGAGCATGACCTTATGATGGTTCCAAATAACATCAAATCAGAATCAGAATCCATTAAACTGGTTATGGAAGTTAATCCGTTTCTATTATTTCATAAGTACGAGTTAGAATAATTGCATAAAATCAATTCATTTACTATATTAAGGCATGTAGTATTTTGATGAATTGTATGATGAACATGGTACATTTGACTGGGGTTATCATTTATATTCCTTATTTACTATCCTCCAGAAAAAAATCCACTACAACAAAATAACACCCAAAAATAGTTCTTAATACCCTGTATAAAAAGAAATCCATAATGCTATCATATCCCAAATAGTAGAAAGCATGTTTCTAATGGAATTCTTTTTTCATTACTGGTTCGCGTCAATGATATCATTATGATATACATCATATCAGTTTACACAAAAGTGAAAGTCAGCAAAATGATAATGGTAGTGCACCCTCGCTTCTATATTGCAAATCGATTACTATTATTAGTATGTTATACATCTTGAGGCGAACCCGTTGCCAGATGAATTATCAAACGCAGCGGAGACAACAACAACAGTCATTGTATAATATTCTTCAAAGTTCAATCAATATCAACTATGGAGGTGGTTAAGTAAGACGATTAACGTTCATCGCTCTTCTTCTGTGTTAATAATCATGCTGAGGAAATCATTCACCCTTCATTCATCAAATGGTGGTAATCAAGCAGGAGGAACCGAGACTGCCAATGAACAACCAATAACGACATAGAATAGTATATGAATAAGCTCAAAGATAATCCAAAAAAACGTTTAAGTCTCTTTTTCTTTCTTCTATTGGACTTATTTTATATTATAATTTGTTGCAAAAAAAAGTATAAATAATAATACTACTGCCAAGCTAAAGATTATCACTTGAAATTGTAATTGATCCGAGTATAGAATAGAAACTCAAGTCGCATCTCAAGGAGGATAAATGGCATTGATATGAGAATATGTGTTAACAACTGGCCACAGCATTACTTGTAAACCTAGATATGAATGATAGGCTAACATTGAACTAAGGCACACGCGTAGCGGAGATGGTGACACAATGCTTTTTCAGACACTTGATTACTGAACGACTGGCCCTTTTTTTTCTTTTCTTTCAACTCATCGATTAACTTGGCATCCAAAGCGATCTGGATTAATTAATCCACATAAAATAACCTCAACAGCATGAGCCTTACCTGGAACGATACGTACACAGTAAATCTTGAACATCAATATTGTTATTGTGCTCAAGACCGAAACTTACTTGAAATCTCTCTTCAATGTCGTTGTAAGTTTCTTTTTTTGTTTTATGTGTTTCTTTTATTAATCTTATTCCATGAATTTCTAAGAAAACAATTGTTTATGCTTATATTTTATAATGTTATAATAGTTTGCAAAAATTGGTTTCATGCTGAATGTACTTCAGTGAGAGATCCACCGGATCTATTATTTACAACCAACTATATATTTACGTGTGCCAATTGCAACGATAATAATGTCGAGACCTTTGAACGAACCACAGCAGGCTGGAAAGATATTTGTTCGACGACGATTGCAAACCTGATACTAGAACAAATTTTATATCGCGTGGGTACGAACGATAAAGAATATAAAGAGTTATTTGAAAGCAAAAACGCGGCATTGATGCTACAGTGGAATCCAGAACAATACTATTTCAACAAGAAAGAAATCATACCCTATGTTGATAAGCACTGGAAAAGTATTTGTACTGAACGCGTCAGAACTCCAACTTGGTAAAACGAAATAGCATCGTATGAGCATGGATATATGGATCTGTTTCCTCCCCTCTTATCTTTTTTATGCTAACAATTGAAAGAAAAATCTATTAATTTAGGTGGGCAACTTTGGGAAGTTGCCTTTATTCATCCAAAGAAACTTTTGCAGCGCGAGACGAACGTCAGCGATCAGCAGCATCCGATTTCTGTTTAGCAGATGCCAATTTATGGCATGTTCGACCAGGCATAGTACAAGTAAATATTAATTAAAAAAAGAGTAGAGGGAAAAAACGTCTTATTTCATGATAACTATATAAAAAAGTCTGAAACTAAATTGATGAAATAGTCCAGTGGAAAAACACCTGTATCTGCACCACGTATATCTAAAGAAAAACGTAAATCAGATGGAGACCCAATTCCACCTGCACGAGCAGCAGCAGCACCTCGCACAGACATTCGGCGACGTTCAACCACACCAACAACGACACCTTCGCCTCGTGGAAATTCACCTATTATACCTAGCAATACCTTAGCTTCTGCTTTTCCAAGTTCAACTGCTGCTACAGTGGATCATCCTTTCAATCGTTTCGGTTTCAAGTATATCCCATGCAAACAATCCGTACTTCCACATGTAGCCTATCAGCAAACTGATAATGAAGATACTCGTTGTCGTATCAGTATTACCGATAAAAGTCCCTATGTATCCGTTGCTCAGGATGGACTTACGGTTGCCACCGAAAAAGGTTTTCGAATGTGTCGTGCCAATGTTGGTGTCAAGGAAGGAAATTGGTATTGGGAAGCAATGGTACAAAATGCACAAGGGAATAAAAATGCCGATGGTGCACATGTTCGTATTGGTTGGGTTAGACGAGAAGGTATATAACAATCCTTAATGTATATGCGTGGAGGAAGGGATGATGAATAGTATACCATCTTATTAATGAGTCTCAATTTTTATATATTTAATATAGCATGTTTGAATGCACCTGTTGGATACGATGCTTATGGATATGGATATCGCGATCGAACAGGCGAAAAAATGTTTTGTTCACGCGCACAAAAGTTTGGTGAACCATTTGAAACGGGAGATGTGATTGGTCTTTATATTCGTTTACCCCCAAAACTAAATACAGCATTCAAAAGTCCTGCAAGAAAACGTATCCCTATTGTGTTCAAGGAGCATTTATGGTTTGAAGAAAAAGATTTCCGACCAAGTAAAGAAATGGAAGCGCTTGCAGATCCTTATAATAAACCATCCGATCTCGACTACCAACCAAAAATTATACCAGGATCCTCCATTGTCGTCTTCAAAAATGGTGTTTGTCAAGGTGAAATGTTTACGGATCTATTTGATTATGAAGACTTTGGACGATTACCAGAAACCGTGACGGCACGAAAGACAAAGAAGCGAAAGAAACAAAAAAAGGGGAGTGATGAAACACCTCGTATGCGGATGGAAAATGAAGAAGAGTTTGAAAGCGGAGTACGGCATCAGCAATGGTCTCCTGACCCACCTATTGATGATGATGGTACACTTGGATACTATCCTGCTGTGAGTGTCTATAAAGGTGGTATGGTATCCTGTAACTTTGGTCCAGAATTTCAATATCCACCAAAAATTGATGAAGATTGGAAACCAATGAGTCAACGATATGATGAATATATGGCAGAGGAATCAATGTGGGATTTGCTCGATGAAGTATCCAAATCATTAAGAAAAGCCAATATGGCGTAACTTTAAAAACAATCAATGTAAATAAAATAGTATTTGATTTTTTAATAATAGTAATAATAGTAATAATATAGCAATAATAATAAAACTCAACATTATTCATATATCAAGCACCTGCATAATAGACACACAAATATAGATGATCAAACTAGTAACAAAATTAGGATTGTGCAGTGTCCTCCTTCAAGTTAATACGAAGAAACGCAGGAAGTTCTGCACTCATTTCTTTTGTAGAATTGATTCTTGGATAAGGTTCTGCAGGTACGGGCTTATCCAAGAAAGCACAGATTTCTTCGAACCTGATTCCTTCATCCAAGTTTAAAGCCAACAATCGATCTTTTGGTACAAATTCTTTCACCCAAGCATTGTGAGCTTTATATTTTGCTTTGACTTTCTCTGGTTCGTTCTCGAATTCACCATTTAGAAATGCACCGTCTAACCACACTTTTCGAGTCATTCGGTGAACAGCTTGACCATACTCATTGTACCCATCCATGTTAACTGAATTGTACTCGAGAATCGTGTTCTTGACAGAAGCATACCAACAATCAGCATCACGTTCAATAAGAATGACTTTGGCATCAGGATATTTTTCAATAAGGGGCCGAACAAAACATACAGTTGGACTAAAATTATTTATATTAATTAGTCATGGTATTTTATTATAATTTACAACGTTTCGCTACATCAAATTAATATGTCATCTCCAATAAATCAAATGTATTAATTATAAGAAACAAACCTATCCACAGCAGCATCCCAACCTTCATACATCTTATCCCAGTCGATGTCTTTTCCTGGATGATCATACGCTTCTTCAAAGAGTTCAGGATGTCCATTACCAGCAATTATATTACGCATATGGTGTGTAGTATAGCTAACAAAAGATACCATTTATTAATTCAAATATCATGTATATCGTTATGTGATAAGGTGTTTATTTTAGACTCTTATTTTTATACCAACCCTAACATATTAAGAGCAGTTCGCAGACTGTCGGTTCCAGTTCGTGAATAGGCCGCGCCGATAACTTTCAGAGGTGCCATTTGGTTATAGATATAACTTGGAATATGGGATTATTAAGAAAAGATGAAAAACAACAACAACCAGACCACCCTTCTTATATAGATAACCGTCACCAACTACCCTAAACCCCTATCATCCGGTGCTAGTTCATTCTTGGTTGTTGTACACACATCATTTGAGTGTGTTTTCTATTCCTCTTTCTTCCTGTGATAAAGATGATGTTATAAATGCGTTCAGGCGCTTTAAACAACATTACACCATTTTTTAGATTGCTAATTATTAACAGCACTACGTAGTATGGCGCAATGAAGTTTGAAGTATGACAAGCGGTTCATTTCTCTTGCACTTTCTCAATATGTATATAATATGATTCGGTTTTCTGTTATAGGGATAAGCTAAAAAAAGGAAATTCACAAGTTATACTTTAAAAAGAATTCAGTAGACCACAAGCCTTTTTGAGGTTCATGTTGGATTAAATTATTACAATACGAAGTGATTTGGGAAATTCTTTACTATTTAACAAAACAGAGAATTATGGAAAGTAAATACAATCTTTTTGTCAGTTTTATAGATCCATATTATACCATTGTCGTTTTATTTCACAAGAAGAAGACTATTCTTTCATACTAAAATCCTGTTTTTTTACTTATTTTAAAAAGTATATTCTAAAGACTTATTCATTATCACCTTGTTTCTAGTACATAGTATCATTCGAAATATACAAAAAATTGAGCAATTATTTAGGAGATAAATCCTTCTGAGGTTTCTAGCGTATATATACAA